>JAAGNO010027457.1:0-64497 GCA_033439905.1 Ceryle rudis
AAAGAAAAAAAAAAAAAAAAAAAAAAAAGATGAAAGTAAGACAAATCCTAACAAAAAATGCCCTAAAATTAAAAAAAAACAAAACAAAACCTATGGCAACCTTCTACACAACAGACCTTCTGTTTCTTAGGAAGAGAAACCAGTATTTCTCTTGACCAGCACAGCTTTTTCATCTACATCATTTCACATTGGGTAATTTACTTTTTCCAGCTATCTGTTCCTCACCTGAATTTAAGACACCGTTGCCTGTGACACTGCATGTAAGTTTTGTCCTTGTGATTAGGCTACTGAAAAAATAAGTCTCCATTCTAGCCACACCTAAACTAACTCTGCTCAGATAAAGCAAATTTGCCCTTTTTAAGATCAAACCCTTTACAGCACAGATACAGTAACAGATTACTTTTTTTTTTTTTTGGTAATTTATGAAACATTACCTGAAATAAGCCATTTCTCTGCAGCCTTTTAGGATAATAATCTGAACAAAAATTCAAGAATATTTCCTGATACTGATTTAAATTATATGTAACAAAGTAGCTTCCTGTTTTTTGCTATTTTACTGTTTGATTTTTCTCTTGCTCATACCAGAAGCACCTGAAAGTACATGTTGAAGCATCAGGTATTAAATTGTACTTACTTACTTCATTTATTTATTTAGTATTCACCTCTCCTTTCTTTATGTCTTTTGCAGCAGTCCTGGAGCCCAGTTATTCAACACACATCTTGCACTTACAAAGCCAAGTTCACGTATGCGGGATCAATGAAAATAGCAAAATACACCTGCAACGGAGCCTTCCAAAACTTTTTTCACATCCACTTCCTTTTGTATCTGAACATAGAGGTGGGACGAGTCCAAGCTGGCAAAGCTACATATGTGCCTAAGTGGTTTCCTAAACTGGAATCTAAGACAGAAATCTCCATTGGTTGTTTAAAACAAAGGAAGTGCTTTGTGACTAGGATACAGTTTCTTCCAACATTTGCCACTGGCCTGAGCTTTGATAGGCCCTGAACATCCCCAGAAGCCAATATGAAGATGATGCTCAGGCTCAGTACCCCACTGCAAGATTCACGGTAAACTGACTTTCCCTCTGATGGATTAAAAGTGGCACAAATCAGTCAAAATCTCCAGCAGAGAGAACTGGTGCTGTAAGACTGCAGTTGTACTACACCCAGAAGCACAGGCATGCACACACACACAGCAATGAGATTACTCATCTGAGCAATCTGACAAAAAGATTTAAATTTACTGCAGTATTTGGATTGGGAGAAAAGATTGGCAAACAAAACTCTCAACTTGAAGGTGGCAGAAAGAACTAACTAACTGAATTTCATACTGTTTTTGAAGTGGAAAGTTTTATAAAAATAATAAAACATACTTGCTCTCCCCTGAGTGCATTTTAAAAAAAAATATTTGCAAACTTAGAGAGAAACACTCAAACTGTGCACCAGCTAAGCAACAAGCCTATCCAGCACGGAAAGCAAATACTGCTGTCTTCTCTACAAAGCTGCTCTTGCGGAATAGTTGTACGCAGCTGGAAATAACTGGCACACGTTGAGACTCTCTATGGTACTGTGAGGAAGTTGTTTCCAAAAGCTTGGAAGAAAAATGTGTAAACCTGTATCTATCAGAGAACAAGATGTAATTTCACAGAGGCCACACCAGCTCAACACCTTTTTTGGTACTTCATCGTATCCTTCTGTCTGTTGGCTGACTGTTCTACAATACAATCAAGATCTGTAATAACAGGAACTAATGGCTTGAGAATTTTATGGGCAATTTATCTAGGAAAACATACTTGGGACTGCAACAGGGATTCCTGGACTCCAAGCATGCAGCATAGGTCCACTGCCCTGACTAGCTCTTTTCTCATGTCAATCAATGGGAATTTTCAATGACTCCTTATAGCAAAATTTATCTTCCCCTTGATGGACACAACAGTCAGCAGAGGTCTCTTTCATTATCCTCTATGCTCTTATGCAGTGACTACACATAATTTGCCTCTCAATCTCTGCCTCAATCTCCTTATCTAGACAACTGGGATAATAATATCCAATTCACAGAATTTTTCTGAAGAGAACAATGCAGTGAAAATGAAAGGATTCTTATTTGCTCTTACAGAGGGAGCTTCAGAAAAAGCAGATCTTTTCTTTTGCATTTCCAAATTCCTACAAGAGCTATTGTTCAATTCATCTCCAAACTCACTTACAAAGCAAGTCAGAAGGTAGAGATTAATCACAGGGCTTTTCTTAAAAATCTTAGCATCGGGAATTTAAAATGATACGTGTTTTGTGAGGTGAAGGTCTGGTAGTTTCCAGTAGCTCACATGATTTATAAATATGCCTAAGACTCTTTCTCACAACAGCATTTGGGAAAGGAAAACAAAAGGGCCTCTAATTTGATTTTTTTTTTTCATAGCTTTCTTTCCTTCTAACCCTATACACTTTCCTTTTATTGACAGCTCTGTTTTGGCCCCAATCCAATAAAAATAGGAGTTATTCCGATACCATGTTTTACATGCTGGATAAACATTACCAGTGGTATTTTCTCACACACACTTTTTTTGACTTACGGAAGAACTGGATAACCTTTACACTGCCTTTCTGGTAAAATGTGAGGTGCTAAAAATACAGCACTGGTGAGCATTTAGACGAAGCTTGAAGTGGCAACTGTGCATAGCTGCTGGAAGCCTGTGTACTTATTACTTATGTAGATAAGCAGAGACTTGTGCAAGAGCACAGAATGGAGCAAAGTGACTACTAAACTACAGCCTTTAGTGTTCCACTGAGCTCACGCTACAACACATTATTACTCCTCAGCAGTCATTTGCACAGCTGGAGACAAAATGAAACTTAGGGCAGCATTTCATCAAATTAGTGCTATGGGAGAAGGACATTTATGAGATAGTTTACATTCTAAGAAAGACAGAAAATTCTCTGATAAACCTAGCTGGAAATGCTGCATGAAAAGGAAAACCAAACCAGTGGTAAGACAATGGATTTGCAATGACAGAAGCTGCCATTCTGTTAGAGCAGCTTTACCTGGGTGTCTGCAAATGGTAAAACAGACCTGAGTCTCTTTGAGCCACCAGAGCTCTCAGGAGTTCTGAGTGAGGTTAACTCTCAGGTGTTCTGGAAAGCCTCATGCATAGCACCAGAGGTAAAGACCACAACTCCTACTGTACCTGTTTAAATATAACACAGACCTGCAGTGAAGGTACTGAGGAAGAGATTCAGTTATCTACACTTGGGCACTTGGTGTCATCTGAAATACTGTAGCATATTAAAGACAACTGTCTAGGTCTCGTAGACACAATACGGAAGACAGGGAGACCCACGTCCTGCTGGAGTGTCATCAGGCAGGAAGAAATGGCAGGAGGCTTCTCTCAGGTTAATGGAGCGTGACCTGTAAGTCTCACTCATTTTGTATTATTTTTGCTAAATCAAAAGACTTGAGAACATGGCTCTGGTGAACCTGTTACTAGTCGGGGAGGGAAGGTAAGTTACCATTGCAAGTAACAGTCAAATCCAGACAGCCAGACTGTGCAGTAGAACACACAGGGACTGCTATAAGGCAGTTCCATGAACCTTGAGAGCATTCAGCTTCTCATGTATGTCCTGGGCAGCTAAGAAGGACTGATTGACATGGAAAGATGATATGGTTACTCCAGTCTGGGCTATGAAGCACCTGGGCTCCTTTCCCAGTTCTGACAGTCTTCCAAGTCTGATACTGGGGAATTACATTAACCCATCTGCATGTATCCACATTTGCCTTCTTCAAAATGAATCTACAATGTTCTTCTCTTACACAAATGCTGGAAAGAGAAATGCTTCTACCTTGGTATATATCAAGGTGGCTGTTAAAAGAAGGGAAAGATGCTGAACAATTTTAAGTTGCAGAATGTATGGCTGAAGCTTTTGAACACAACTTCCTATTCAACCGTGCCAGAGACATGGCATGAAGTAAAATCAAGGGATTTATATGTTTGTTTTTATGAGTGAAGTACTCTTCAAAAGTGGATATAACTAGTTTCCAGACTAACCAATAGTTTACATAATTTTAGGGACCATTTTTCCATTCTTTTAAATTTTTAGGCTAGATGATTCTTTTCTTCTAATTCCTTCCAAGGAAGGAATAAGGCAGCAGCAGAGCAGCTAGGGTAAGTGGTAGACTTTCTGGCCACCTAAGCTATGACCAGACCAGTGATATTTTCCTTTTCTGCTGCCTCCTGTGAACTTGAGCATAAAGATTTAATGTTTGAATGACCAGAGCCTGTTAAAATGTCAAGTCTGTAGACTGACCAACCAACTTCGGACTGGTTAGATAGCAAAGCCATCACTTGTTTTTGATGCAAGATTTCTGAAAATGGCCAGCAACTAGGAAAGGAACAAGCACATGGTTATATTCTGCTAAATGCCACATAACCTTGCTTTTTATGATCTTCAATGACTGATAAAAAAAAAAGCTGTATATGTTTTTTGAGAGCAAGGTACAGGTATCATTTCCATTCCAAATTTTTAATTTTGTATTCTGTTTCTAATTTTGTGGGACTGCATCAAACTTAGGAAGGTCTTTAGACTGTATTTATATCTGTGCTGAATAAAAATCATGAGAGATTGAATTAAACTATTTCCCAATCCTAGAACACACAGGACCAATAGTGCCTTTAGACATAAACACCACCCAGTTAAAAATAAGAACTTGCAAATATAGATGAGGAGGAAAATGAAGTAATTTTTCATCAGTAGCTGGGTTTATGGTCCTTTTACAGTCCTCCTCCATGGTCTCTGGTCAAAAATCTAAACAGAAAGCAAAGGAAATTACTTTTGCTCAGTATAATTTTGTGTTTTAATGCTAGAAGTCTCCAATCTTGTTACATACCAGGGCGATTTAAGCTTCCAGTCTCCCGACATATGCTGGTTCCAGGGTCCTGCTGCCTAAGAAGCAGCAGCCTGTAGTTGCTATACAGCTGGAAGCGTGCCCCACTCCCCGCTCTTTGCATGGGCCTCCGGCAATAGCTTCTCAACAGGAAAGCCCGCAGGCGGACAGCACTGCCAGAAATAGGCAGGAAAGTGAACTAGCATGATTTAAATCCTAATTCAGCCACATCACCTGTGCAGTGTAACATGGCAAGTTAAAAGATGGCACAGTTAGGTTAAATAACTTCTCTTGGTTTACCTAGAAAAATAAGAAATACAGCAAGGACCAGAGACTTTTTCTCCTGGAATCCAGCACTACACCTTTAGCAACACAAGCTTCTTCCTAACATGTAAAGTACTCTTCAGCTCCAAAGCATACAGCATTTTTCCAGAGCATGAGTTTAACAGAAAGGCTTAATCTGGATTCTTGCTCTGTGAGTATCTATTACTTAACCATAATATTGTTAGTATCTTCCCTCCATGTAGATCTGCCAGCAAAACAGTGCATGAGAGCATCCAAATACAAAGAGTCTTCTGTAACAAGGGGAAAGGGAAAGCCAGAGATAAGGAAGGAAATTAGCAAAACTATGTAAGAAGCAGAGGCTTGCAAATCTGTCAGACATCTGGGTCTTAATTAAGTAATTTTTCATCCCTGAAGTTCTCCTTGTCACTTTAACCCTTTCTCTATCTTCCTCCCCCTTAAAACTACATTTCTGTTTTCAAAAAAGCAAAACACATACCTACCCAGCTAAAATAAAACCCAGCCTATAGAGAAATAACAGAATCATTTTTTCCATTTTTTCTCAGAGTGACAAGTGACATGTAATTATATAGAACATGTTAGTGTACAGAGAAGTATATATAATACATACATACGCTACTATTTTTCATGACAGTTACTCTCTTTCCTTCCTGCCTGCCCCTTCTGCCACTCACTATTGTATTTTTTTCTTCCTCTGACCAGCTGAATTCTCTCCAGCTACCAACTCCTCTATCCCTCCTGTCCTTCCCAAGTGGAATACAAAACCTTGTAACATTTGAATTTGAATGGGCTGAAAATTAAGCAGAACAAGTTCACCCACCCCTATCCTTTCAAGCTTTTGTTTTAAACTAACTCATCAAAACCCTAACACAGTTTTGTAGCAAACAGTGAATATTTCTCAGGTTGGTAACGAAGAGGACTCTTCTCCTCCCTGTAGCTTCAACTACCCCAACCAGAGCCAAAGGTAACAAATTCTTCCAAAAGAAAGAGAGGAAATGGGATTATCCCTGTCCAGACCCTCAGCATGAACTGATCTCAGGAGTGTTCCCCCACCCCCACCCTATGCCCTCCACTAGCTGTACGTGAAAAAATATTCCTCTCTCATGGCTACCGAAACAGAAACTTAAGGGAGGGGAAAATCCCTTTCAGACCTTTGCAAGGTATTTTATCTTTTTGTCCCAAACAAGCCTGTCTTTATTTAGCTTTATAACTGCCAAGTTCGCTTTATGTTTTAAAATACTTTTATTTTAAAAATATTTTAATACATTTAAAACCTTTTCAAAATGAACAACAACAAAAAAGTTTTGTATTTTAAAATACTTTTCCTGCTCTGAGAGAGGTTGTTGGAACGACTCACTCTTAAGACTCCTTTTAAAACCCTGATATCAGTTGCTTAGAACTTTGAGAAACTGTACATCTTTGCTAGTTGGCAGTCCAAATGCAATAATTTACATCATACCCATGATTATTCTATTATTTTACTTCATTCAAAATGGTTAAACATCTTCTAAGAACAGAGTTTGGAGGAAAAGAAGAGCTGCATTCTGATACATGAAATGCTATTTAATGCTCAGCCCTCTGAAAAAAACCAAGAGTGTCCTGTGTGGCCTAACTGGTCACTATTGCATCAGATCTCCTTCTCTAAAGTAGAACAATGCCACCTTCTCTTCTCACGTGAGTACTGTGCAGAAAAATGAATTAAAGTCTGCATGGCACATGGATACCAGCGTGATGAGTAAGATAAAAAGGTGCCAAAGGAAATTAAATAGTCCTGAAGAGAACGTGAACTGAAGGTGAATGGTGGTGTACTTGCTTTATTAATTGAGCTCTGAAACTTAGAAAGAAAATAAAACAAAATTGAGTATGAACACTTCAACTAGAGACTTTATCACACTGCACAAAAGAGGGACAATTAAGGATAAAGGGGGGAATCTAAGGTTGCAAAGACAACCTTAATATTAATGTTACCTAACTTTGAGCATGTGACCTAGCATCCCTAATAATACTATTTTAACATAATTTTTAATGTGTAATTATTTATAAAGCTCCAGACAGTAGGTGTGCACAATGCTTTATAGGCATATAAAATTGTCTGATCCCTGCCCCTAGGAGCTTGCGTGATGACACCACACAAGGGATGGGAAAGGAGGGGGTATGGGAGGACAGAGTTGCAACACTGTGAGATCATGAGATGTACTTACTGCTACATAAGCAACATTTCAGCTTCTCTGTGGTTTTCTTGTTACTCATTTAACACTATATATTAAAATTTGGTGAACAGATACATAACACAATGAAATCAACCGTAAGAAAGGATATGAAGAAAGAGAACTATGTAGTACAGTGTTTGGAGTCAGCAGTTAATATTAAAAACATTCACAGTCAAACATTGCATGTAGTCAATTATTTATATGGGGTTAGCTCTTGGCACCTCCATCGGAGGTCTGTATTCTGCTCCACCAGGCACAGTACAAACATATCATAAGATATGATAGCTGTGGTATGTTTTTTACCATAAAAAAAATCAGTGGCTGAAGGGGATGTCGGAGGTGGAGATACAAAGATGGTTTAACAGGTTATAGGCAGAGACAAGGGTAGAACTGGAGTGGTTTGGCATTTTGTATGGCTTCTACATGCTAATTAACGTGTATTTGTATTAAGATCACTTGAACAAGAATCTCAAACGAAAATAAAACAGAATGCACTTGCAAGTTCCTCCCATGTAATGGAAAATGAAAACATGGAGGAAAGACTCCAGCTTGGAAACCCTGGGATCTGGAGACAGAAACATCTGTTTCTGCACTCTGGGAACCGAATGAGATTTGAGCTCTGCTGCGGTTGTCACTTCTGTGTGTGCAAAGCTCACGGCATGTTTCATTTCTGACCCACCTGTACCATCATGCCACTATGTACAGACAAAACCACCTCATGTTGAAGGCTGTACCCTTAAACACTCGAAACTCTCCTTGACTTCAGCGGAAAATGAGGTGCAGAACCTGCTGTGATACTCTAATGCTACCAGGCATTTCAGATACACAGAGACCAGGCCACTCAGTAAACAATTCCAGAAACTCCAAGAAAAAATAGTTTCAAAATAAACATACAATTAACCAAATTAAGCATCATGGCAAAATACCACTGACCTCTTGGAGCACAGGCTAAGCCTCTGGACCAAACCTAGGTAAGACTTGATACTGCTCTTCATTGCGGCTCTTCACAATGCCTGTTCAAAATACCACTTGGACTTCCTTTACAGCTTTTGAAAGTCCAGATATAATTTGCTTTCATTTTAAGGGTAGTTTTCACAGCCCACAAAATACAAAATTATATCAATACACAGCTTCATAAATTCTTAGGAATTAGTTAGGAATTCTTAGGAATTAGCTCACTGGGTGAAAAGCACAAGTTTTATTCAGCTTTACCATTTAAAATGACAAGCTAAATATTTCCATTATTCTTATTAACTGTTTTTTCCTCAAGTCTCAGCCAAATTAGTCACTAAATAAAATTTCTGGCTTCACTGGAGCTCAGACTCAAGGAGGACTCCAAGTCACTGCTGCTAACCACTGCTTCTTCACAGTAATGACAAGTTGTCCCAATTTCTTTGTTCTTACCATCCTTTCAGAATTGACTTAGATCTTTGTACAGGGACCAGAAGAAGATAGAAAGGAATGAAGAAATACTATGTAAAATTTTTCTTTACGTTTTTGTAGCTTATGAAAAATATTTAAAACTTAGTACAGCTTGGTATCAATTATCCACATGAACTGCACTTTGATTTGTCTGAGAATTTAGGAGGCTGGTTTGGCCCTGAAAGCAGCCCATTCATCCCAAGAAATATACACTATCTCAGAGCTCCCACAGATTTTATTATTGGGGTGGCAGCTGTTCTGATAGTGGAAGTTGAAAATTACATTCTCCAAATTTGGCTGTACTTAAAATTGTACTCAGGATTGATTTACATCATACTAAACCAAGAATTTCATAGTAAAAGGTTTAAAAAGCCTCCCTATTTTTCTCCTTCCCTCTACACTTAAAGAGGTGGCTTGTGAAAACAGCAAGTTGACCTCAAAAGGATTTAGAGGAGCACAATTTTCAAAGCCCATTTGTTTACAAACATAGGTTAGGAGTGGAATTGAATTTACCTTCAAATATCAGTGACACATTCAGAGCATAAAAGTTTAGAAGATACTGCTATTAGCATTGCTATTGTGGCAGTCTAATTGGTTGCTGACGTAAGATTAAAATAAATCACAAAAGTTAAGTTTCTGCTATACCCTAAAGTTGCTCTGAAACAATTTTGCTGTCCCAGAGCCTATTATGAATGTAGAATCTATAAAAAATAACTGCTATCCTTAAACAATAGTAGTTGTTGCCTTTTTGAGCCCAAACTCACTCTTCTATAAATTATGTATGAATTAGCTAAATACAGAATATTTAGCATGATAAAATCACAGAAAAGATTAAGTTGGAAGCCTAGCCCAACCTCCTTCTCCAAGCAGGGCTAATTTCAAAGCCAGACCAAGCTGCCCAAAACTTTACCTGCCTGAGTTCTGAGAACCTCCACGTATGGAGATCCCTCAACCTCTCTGGGCAATCTCTTCCACTGATATACAATTCCCGTTTTGAGGAATTTCCTCCTTATATTCAGTTCTTATCTCCTTTACAAGAGCTGGTGAAGGTTGCCTCTTGTCCTTTCACTGTGTATCTCTGAGAAGCCTCATACATCTCCCTTTTGTTTAGGGAAAGATTGCAATCAGGCTCCTCCTTACCCATGTTGCTTTTGCAAGGTGAGCAACCTAGCTGCCTCCTCTGCCCTCATGCTTTTTGTGCTCCAGTGTCCCAGCCCTCTCAGTGGCTCTCCTCTGGACCCTCTCCAGTTTCCCAAACTCTCTTTTGAACTGAGAGCCCAAGACTGGACACAGTGCTGGCCTCAGAGCAGCTGAGCATGGGGGTGTAATCACCTCCCTGCTTGCGATGGACACTGCACTACACTATCCTTCCTTCCAGCTTCCATTCTTTTGGCCCAGCAAGACCCCTGAGCAGCAGTTCTGATGGCCAGCTGATGAAATGTCCCATTGTCTCTTCTATGTATGCTCTTTCCAACTATTAATATTTTTCGTGTGTTTGTGTGGCAAAAGTAAAGCTCAATACTATGAACAGAACATCTATCATAGAATTATTGAACAGCAGGGTGGAAGGGACCTCAAGGATCATCTGGTCCAATCTTTCCTGGCGAAAGCATAGTCTATATCTTTGGCAAAGTGAAGGATGGAGAGAATACTGACTTCCAGGAGGAAGCGTGTCACTTAATGAACTGTGGTCAGTCTTATTTGACTGAAAAAAAAGAAAAAGGCCAAAGTATTTTTCACTGATTTGTACTGTTCTTACAGGGCTTTGCTTTGACGTCTTTACTCAACGTTATAGTAACTTCTCCACCTAGCCCCCTCAGCCCCCCATCAACAGGCATGTGCGTTTTCCTAACCAGTTTAGAACCTGCATTTTGAGGAAAGATGGGATTGTTTAGTTATCTTACAAGGCCCAATCTAAGTCTACTGAAATTAATGGGTTGCTTTTTTGGATCAGGTCTGGAATGTTAATTACAGTTACTATACTAGCCTATCAAATCCTCAAACAGAGACTGCATCAGGATCCAAGAAACTGAAAAAGGACAGATCATGAGAAAAATGTACTGTTGAGCAAGTATCTAAGTGGGGCTTGACCTTTTCCCCACTGATATTGATGGATAAAGAAAAGCCCTGAGGTTATTCCAATAGGTTAAATACTGACTTGGGCCTAATGTATTCCTAATTTATCACCCACTACATGATCCAAGATGAATTTCTCCCTCAGAAATATGTGGAAGGAAATAACTAGGTCATGATACACACTCTTATGAAGGGGCTACAGATTAGCAGCTGAATGAAGAGAGACCAGAAAGCACAGACTTTGTGTCAACTGAGAATTCAGAAGAATTTCTGGCCCCTATCCCATGACTCTGCAGCATCACACAGAGCGGATCCCTGTCAGTATTACCAGGCCACCCTCCTTGCTGGAGGCACAGCTTCCTATTTGGCCAGTTTGTATTTGCAAAGTCCTATAAATTTTAGGTTCCCTTTGCAGCCCTGCCACTAGCTATGTGAGTTTTGGCAAACAAACAGTGTCAGAGTCACTTGTGCTCGAAGGCAGCTTCTAGTTAAATTCCAGGTTCTCATATTTTCTTGCAAAAACTGCAGGAAAATGTTTGTTTATGCAAAAAAAAAAAGAGGAAAAAAGAAAAGAAATATGCTGGAAAAAAACCCCCAATGTATAACACCAGTGGAGGTTAGCATTAGGTGAACATATACATGCATGCATACACCTACAGATCAATCTCCAAAGATCACCAAATACAATCCTTTTCCACCTGGCTTTCAGTGGCTTGAGTTTTTCCATTTTATGAATTTTTCCATTTTATGATCTGCATGTAATTTTTCTTGATAATAATAGTAACATTTTAAGCACTTCATATGCTATCAGAACTAGAAAATAAACCAAACTGTTAACAAAATTATTTCAGACTTCTCGGAGAAATCAACTCTGCAGGGCAGCGGTCTTTTGCAAGAAATGTAACTACAAGTTCAAACAGAAAAGTGACCTTTGCCTGTTGCTACAAGTATGTCACTAGAGGGGATTTGGCAGTGAGCTTTTCACTGGGAGGAGTCACTTGGCATTGGTACTGGTTTATGAAAGAGCAGAAGAAAGTAGAAGTTGGTTTTCTGACATGATTCCCTACAAGGAGGACATGAAAGATATTTTCCAAGAGCTGCTTGAAAATACATTTTTACCTCTGTGGAGCACTGTCTGATTCCATGCTATCACAGCAGGCGTTCTTTACATGGTCTATCTCTGTGCCATACATCACATCCGCCTCTGCTGAGTCCATGTAGCCATTGACCAGCTTGATGTCTCTCAGCTTCATACTGTCATTTTGGGAATCCAAAGATACAATGTCAGATGGGGAGCTCACAACACCGGAGTCTTCTGTGGTGTCCTCAGATGCAATACAGCTGCTTTCTGATGCTGTTTCCTCCACCTCTGATAGCTCCAGAACTGTGTCATCCACTACATAAACATTATCACATGCAGGCAGCAGGCTCTCTAAACGAAATAGAGCAAGGAAAGTTAGCTCAAAGTCATCAGTATATAAATCAAACACAGAGAGCTATTCCTTTGTAATTGAAAAAAACACATGAAATACATGAGAAAGAGTAGAATGGAGCTCAATATTTGTATATAGGATAAAGATGTTTTGTAAAGTGACCAAAATTTTGTCCGTCTTTCTTTTAGAAAGGTGGTTTGCTACACCCGTCCTGTGGAGTTTATGTTTTTTAACTTTCATAGCAAATCAGTTTCCTTACTTCTATGAAGAAACAACTTTCCAGGGACAGTTTTGTAGGGAATATGATCAAGATTTAAATGATGTGCTGTAAGAAATCACTCCTGTTATTGCTTCTGACAACACAATCTCATTATTCCTCTTCCATGCTGCCAAATGGATCATGACATTTCCAATAATAAGTCTATATGCAGGTAAAAATGGGCAGTGTTTCCCAGTCAGGACATTGAACTGGTATACTAGATTTCCTGCTGGCCCACGGGATGTCACTTCAGTTTACCACCATCCTTTAGTTTCCTATGCATTGAGAGAGTAACAATCACCTCTTATTCAACGCATACAAAATCTACTAGTAAGTGTCCAGAAAAGTAGACAATTCCATGCTAAGGGATTAAACCTTTTCCAAAGTTTAGTTACTTATGAAGGAGATCAAAGGACATGCCCTTTGCATCTAGTAGAAATTGCAAATTTTGAGAGAAGTTTAGACACAGCACAGTTTTTAATACTCTGTTTTAGTTTTTTTCCTATGAGCTACTTGGGACAATTTTGTTATTTCTCTTAAGAAATGTACAACTCCAGACTCCCATCCTGCAATTATGCCATTACAAGGGAACTCCCAACAAGGTCAGTAATTTCAGTGACTAAAATTATTGAGTGACTAAAGTCCAACACATGTCTTTTGATCAAAAGGAATCAATAAAGACTAATCTGAATGTTTAATTTGGAATTATAAGTGTGCTGCATTCTATTTTTCAACCTCAGTAAGAAAAGAAAGATTAATAGTTTATGGTCTGATCCTGCAGAAACTTGTGGTAGATGTTAATTATATGTGAAGTCTCAGGCCTACAAGCATGACTAAGATTAAACATACACTTGACTCTTTTTTTTTAGGGTCACAATCTATAACTTTTTGAAGCATACAAGAAACTACAACTCAATAAAAATGATCAACATAGAGAAACACTTCTGTATTACGTTGTAGGCACAAAAGTATTTTCTTTAAGCCAAAGAACTGAAAACATCTTTGTCAAAAAATATTACAGAAGTAATTTTGTAAGGGTGTAGCTTAGCAGTGAATCTGTGAGTAAAACTAAAATAAAAATCAAACCAACATTCTCCTTGACTGAGGTTACAAGATGCCATTAAGTTCTGAAATTGATTTCTGACAGCAGAAGCAGTAAATTCAGAGGGTAACAAATCATGATTAAAGTTGTAAGTGCTGTTAAGCATCAATATTAATGATGGAAGTTGGTCCAAAGACTCTATTGCGCCTTTGGATGTAATGTTACTTGATTTCTTTAACCTTATTTTCTATAACATTAACTCTAGGTTTCAGATTTAACCTGAGATCATTCCATCAAAAAATGGCAATTACAGGCACTAAGTGTCACTGAACAGACTGGAATATGCTCATGACAGAACTTCAGTTAGGAAAACACCAATATTAAGGAGAAATATGAATAATTTGACATTAAGCACCAAATAATAAAACCCGATAAAATAGTAAAGAAACAGGTAAGAGTATATGGCCTTGGTTTTCAACAAACAAAAACCTCTAGTAACAACCCACAAGCAAAGCATTAGTAAAAGCTACAATATGTTAAAACCAGAACGAAGTAGAATAGCAAAGAAATGAGTTTAAAGAGTGGAAGCTGAAGAGTGGAAGCACACAGAAAGATTTTGAAGTAATGCACAATGCAGTATACTTTGATGGAAAGAGACCTGTATACAACACAGGCCGCATCTGTTGTCACTAGGATGCCAAAAATGACCTCCACCCTACAGCTGGCACAGCAATTTATAACAAAGTACCCACATCCAGATCCTGACATAAGGATGGCAAGCTTTTCCTCCCTAGCTGTCTCTCTCATTTCCTCATCCTCTTCTTGCCTGTCTGCAACTATCTGCTGCATCTTTCTGATTCAGGATTTAGATCCTTTTGGTCACACAGTCCTACTTGCCCACTGTAGTAACAACACTCAAGTCTCTCCCCGATGTGATTCAGCAAGCTACGATAGGTCAGGATCCCCATCCCCCAGCACATTCTTCCCACATATTTACAAACAAAATGAAAAACAATTCTCTTATTATCAGGGTCCATCTGTGAATCAATCCCTATCTGTTACGCCTGGATCTTGGCAGCTGAATCATCCTGTCCAGCATAAGAACCTCCTCATTCAACAGCAGTTTTGTCTTGGAGCATGGAACTACAGAAAGACATCTTTCTATTCAACAATTAAATTCCCTGTGCTGAGGCAAAATCAAAATGTCTCCCTTTCTTCAAGTCTATCAGTTTGACAAAGCACTTCCCTAATCTTTTATCTTCACTGAGAAGATCCATTAATTTTTAACACAATTAACACATGGTGCTGAACAGTTGCTGAATGAGGTAAACCATTTTGATTGCCACTTCTACTCGTCTGAACATGAAAGCACACACATAAAGCATAACTGCTATGGTTCCATGTCATGTTAACAACCTTGTCTCAGCTAAGAGCATCACTAAAACAGCCCTGTTTTAAAGTTGAGCCATCCTTGGATGGATTAGCCAAGAATCTATTCCTTCTACATGCTTGATTAAGTCTCCACTGGCGCAAACTGAAGGTGGATGGGCATTACTGGGTAATGATATATGACATGAAAACAGCCTACCTCAGCTTTACTGAGGGGTCTGACTCCAGGAGTCAGAAAATACCTTTTAAAACTTTCTGATTATACACAGAGAACTGGTTAATGTATAGTAGCAGATGGGATTCTGCCTTGTCATTTTTGCATATTTTTCTCAGAAGTAGCGCGTATCCTGAAAACCACCACATACTAAGCACTGTATGAGCACAATGATGGCAGCTACTAAGGTTATTTATTGGCCAAACAAAGAAAAATCTCAACATCTGTTTCTCTCTGTTATGACAGTAAGAAGATTTCAATATAGTCTCTGATCTTCAAGACCTCATGTAGACACATCCAGGTTAAGACAGAATATTCAGGAAGTATTTCAGGACTGCACACACAAATAACAATTGCCGTATTACCAAAACACTGCTGTACCTCATCAGACTGACCACATTTCCCAATAGATAACAATGCCAAGACCTTTTCTACAGTAACATGTAACCCTGCTCACTGGCTTCAGGTGGGGTATGATGTTGAAAGAGGAGCACAACTTGGTCCACAGTCTCCAAGTCACACTGGAATCTCTGTGGGAGATCTTACAAGTGAAATTGGAGTGTCCCTCAATGCCCTGCACTGCCACTTACCTACCTCCAAGCTGCACACTATGAGTGCCATACCAGGGATCATCCCTGCTTAGGAGCAGCAGCACTGCCGCTGCACAATTAGGTCAACCACAAGTTACAAAGGCTTTCTTGCGGCAGGGGGGATGGACAGACGGATGGGGACTGGGACAGGGCAAACGAGACTGGGATGTCTGTTTGCAAGAATGTTGCCCATGATCATCAAGAGGGAAAAAGGAGGGTAGCTCATCAGTAAAGAATGTGAGCTTCTTGTTTAACACAAAAGAGAACTTGTCGCTTTAATCTCAATAGGCTGTAAGTAATTAGGAAAACACTGCACTCCAAGTTTAGAGGAGTCATATCTGCACTCGTGCAGTTTGATATTGCATATATGTACACATTCCTCATACTGAATGCCAATGACGGAGAGATAGATAAACCTCACCAGGTTTAAATGCTAACCAGGACTTTTGGAAATGAAGATTTAATTCAAGAGGTGAAGACTACCATGGGTAAAATCCTCATTTTGATTACTACTACGGAAATAACCATCAGTGACTTTGAATGAGACTAGAATCAGACCTGAGTGTTCAAAAGACACATTTCCTACCCAGATGTACAAAATCAATCACCAAAGCCCAACCCGTCACTCCCTCTGAGTCCAACTGGCACAGGACGTAAGTCTTGTCAGACTATAACTGTTTGCTAAGTGCTGTGACCTTCTGGTTTTACAGCACTGCTGGTGGTTTACTGTCACATTCAATAATGACAGAAACAGTATATCCAAAAGCATTTTTGAAGAGGTAACAATTGATTTAACCTCTACATGCTGAATAATCTGAACTTTGTAATGGTTTTAGATGCGGAGTTCCTCTAATTTCTATAAGTTCTTGCTAAGAGGCTGGCAATTATTTTTGAATTGCTTTCATCACTTGTTCCACTGCCAAAAAACTTTCTTTTCATGGCCTAAAATTGCTTTGCTGTAGTTCAAATGGTCTATTACAATGAAGTTGTAAAAAATATTACAAACTTCATGATGTTGAAGAATATTAATTCTTATAATGATGCCCAAATTACAACATAATTACTTCACTGACAGTACTTAAAACTTCTAGGAAGAGAAAGGAGCACTGCTCTAATTATTTTTATCAGCAGTAAAAATGTTAGACCACGACGAAATACCAGTATTAAAAAAGTGTACATTTTTTCATATACTTTGAAGAAGGCTGGTGTAAGAAATGGGAAAAGAAAACATTTATTATGGCAATGATTAACAGACATTATGAAAATGTCAACATAGGATTAGAATTTTCACACAGGTACAATGTGTTCTGGTTACATGTAATTTATTTAGCTCAGCAATCTAAATGTTTTTGCATAGAGATAGGTGTTAAAAAACATTCAGCGAGCAATTAAAGCACAGGACAGAATGAAGGGACTTCTCTGTTTATAGTAATTAAGACTCTTTTAATCCAATATGCTGCTTAGAACATTTGAGCCTACATGCATGCTTTCTTGGGTTTTGTTTGTTGTTTTTGTTTTTTAATTAAAAGAAACGAAGAGCAAGTAAATGACCACTGTTATACATTAACAATAGCTTGGGGGGCAGTGGGGGAGTGGATCGAGCTCCAAGGCAGACCTTCTTTCCCAGTTCCTATAGCTGCCTTGCAGAAACTGAAGGTGAGGCTAGGAAATGCTGAGGTGAAGACCCATGCTCTGCAGCTCCAACCCTTCTCCAAAATGAGGTTGTAGAGACGCTTAATACTGACTGATCTCATTTAGGCCATAGAATCACAGAATAATTTAATTTGTAAAGAACCTCTAGAGGTCACCTGGTTCAATGTCTTCAACAAAGCAAGGCTAACTTCCAGCTTAGATGACATGGCTCAGGACCTTGAGCAGCTGAGTTTTGAAAATCTCCAAGCATGAAGACTGCACAGCTTCTATGGGAAATCACTCCCCAGGCAATGTTTAATACTTCTTCCCATAAAAACCATTTTTTAATGACAAATTGAAAATTCTCTAGCTGCAACTTGTCACTGTTGTAGTCTTAAACTTTTGCAGAGAATCTGAGAGATCTTCCTTCTCCTGCAGATGCAAGACAGCATTCAAATTCTCCTTACCATTGGCTTCTGCAGGCTCAACAAGCCCTGTTGCCTCAGCATCTTCATGTACAACTTTGATGCCTTCTGCCAGACTCTGCTGCCTCTGTTCTGGTTCATAAGTACCTTGTTCCACAGAACTCAAAACTAAACCAATCTTTGGCATTGTGTGGAATAGATGTCACTTCATGTCAGACAAGTAAAGGGAAATCATTTCCTTTGATCTGCTGGCTATTCTCTTGCTAGTGCAACCCAGTCTGTGGTTAGTGCTTCATCACCACAAGGGCACATTGCTGACTCACAGAGTCCTGCATGCGACTCCCAGTTCTCACATAATGAGATATTTTCAGTCTCCTTCCTAGTCTTATGCCCCACGCTCATGTTTTCCAACTGGTTATTTAATTGTAGCCATTCTTACTGCACAAAACCTGCAAACAGAAGTAACACGCTAGCCAATGACAGGAACTGAAAGACTCATAAAGGACGTGTCTCACCAGACATATCGTCAGAGAGGTGTATGTGGAGTATTAATAGATACACTCTGTCCAATCTTCAGCATTTCCAATGGCTGATCCCAAGCTAGCCAGTTAACTTAGCTACCTAGATCTGCTCTCCTCCAGTTGAAAAATAAATGCAATGTGGACTCAGTTAAGCTGCCTGACACATCTGAGGTAGTTAAGCATTTCCCTTGAGGTTAAACCTGTTTGCTGTTAGTTGATATCGCAACATGAAAGTATTGCAACTTCTATAAAAGCATTTTTGGCAATGGTGTCTCCTATACCAAAGGCAATAGAAGATAGGATCATGCCAGGGAGCAGGAACTGAAGAGCATTACAGTCCCTCCATTTCCTCCATTATTTTTTTTTTCCATGTACAAGTGACTGTGAAGGCCTGTGCACTGATGTGTGGTTTCACTTTCAAACTGATGCTGGAAATTATTGTTAAGTCTTTCTCTCAAAAGAACACTAGGTAAGACTGCTGGCTCTTCAAAGGCTCTGAGGAAACTACCACTTTAGGTAAATGTCTGCTACGCTCTCCCATTTCAGACCGTTATTTTTACCACCTGCGAAACAAGCAAAGAATGATTTCTGAACTAATGCAACACAGATTTTAGGATGGGGAAAATTATCATATTGGACTTTATTAAACCCATTTCTTTCCCATAATTCTTTCCTGAATTGGAAAAGGCCTCTCTGACCTCTGCAAAGCTCACTGACCTAGAATGCTGCTGCTACTGCTAAACTGCTTTTCATCCTCTTCCCTTTTGGCACTCTCTTGAACCTACCAGTGCCTTGCTTTTATAAAAGCCTTGTTTGGATGCTCTGACAACTCTCCACCATAGCCAGTAACCAGCCTTCTTTATTCAAAGGGATCAGATGTCGCAAAAGCAACACGAAGAGCAAAATGCTCTTTGGCAGGAAAAGGTTCACGTGTCAAAGTAGATCTTTCCTTGATGAACTGGAGAACGTTGCCACTTGGCTTAGAGAAGGACAGATTTTAAAAAATGAGGCAGTAGTATGTGTTGTTAATTTCCTCTTACATACAATGAAGTATGATGGTGAGACTTTCACAACAGTTCCTGGTGTTCACTATCTCAGGTTAACAGCAAGATAGAACAACTCACAAGATGTGGCCCTAGTTGGTCCTTGACCAGGATGTGAGGAGAGGGGCAGGGTGCCTAATCGGTGAAGTTCAAAAAAGACTATGAACAAGCAGACAATGTACGTTAGAGGAAGAGGATAACATACAAATATATTTAAGATCATGTAATAGATAGCTTCAGACTTGCACTTCATAAATCATCATGTGTGACACTGGTAACATGCCATGATCAATAATGGGGCTCTCTGGAGGTCTTTGTGGGAAAGAAAAATCTAGATCTAAAGCCAGAAACTGCCCAGTGTAATGAGCCTGGCAAAGAAATAAACCACTCTCCACATTTTGCTGGGATAAGTGATAGATTTTGGCAATATGCATCCTTTACAGAGGTGGTCGGCTTTCATTCAAGCACACTGCAGAATCTAAACAAATTGACTGTGAAGGTGATTTTCAAGAGCCAAATCAGAGAATATGCTCTATAAAATTGCCTGAGAAGCATATGTGGTGTAACAATTAAAACCAGAAGTGATTAGTGCACCTATGCAATATAACAATGTATTATCAGATGATTTTCAAGACCAGAAAAAAAGGCAATTTGCTCAACCTTTCTTTTTAAACTTCACCATCTTCTGCCTCTGTGTGCTGTATTCTATTGATTCATTCTCTTCCTTAGCTTGTCAATTAAAAATTCCATAAAATCTCTCTTACTGTTTCATATTTCTAGCATAATCCAGAGGTGAAAAACAGAAAATGCTTTTGCATTGTAATTATACTTTCCTTCTCCAGAGACCGGCTGCCAGCAAACTCATCAAAGAAGAAACAAAAAACCTCAACGCTAAACCAAACACACACACACCCCCCCTTGTGGGACTTAAGAGCTCTTTCTGTAGTACAGTGACACCAATCCACTCACAACTGTGTATTTATTTCTGATAAAAAGTGATTTACTAGTTAAGAAGTGTGCAAGAGAATTAGGTCAATCTGTAATAAGTTATCCATTACTGAAACCATTAGGCATTACTTAAATAAAAAGAAAAAATTTTGAAGAGTTGCTTTCTATTTATGGGGACAAATGCCTTGGGCAAATAAGAACTTCTACTAAGAACTGCTGCACAAATGAGAAAAAGTACTTTTAGTACCTTCCTGACGATGCAGACTTATTAGGCAGTAATGGCAACAAGTATCGGGTTTGGTTAATAGCAAAAGCTAAGAGTGATCTCCAGGCTGGAGTGGTGGTTAACAAACTGGGATTTCATCACTCTTGCATATTTTTTTCTTATCCATCCTCACAGCACCTCAGTCCACTCGGATTTGTGATGTGGCCCTTCAGTTGCCCCATCACTTCATCCATCATTTCCCCTTACATCACCTTCTATCTTTGCACAGGTTAGTATCATCTGAAGTCAGACAGCCGAAGAAAATGAAATGTTTCATGCACAAACCACCTGTCTAACTTACAATTAGGATGGCACAAAATAACTCCATTTAATTGGCTAAAACGTGCTTCAGCCAAACCACCAATAACGTAAATACCTTCAGAGAAGATTTTCAACAGCTAACTCCAAATTTAGATAAGAAAACATTCATACACCTCTGTACTATAAAGACACAAAGCTCTATTCTAACTTCTTTTGATGTACATTAACTGACTCCTCTTGGACCTCCTGATCAGTGGAATACCTGCTTCCCTGTCCAAAGTTCAAATAACAACAGGCTTTTCAATATGCTTTGTCTGGTGGTTTACTTTGCCAATTATATTTCCACAACTACTTTAACCTAGAAGAGCAGGCTTCTCTTCAAAGTTTAGTGATAATACATTTTACTGAACATTCACACCTGATTACTCTGCTATCACATTTCTCATAGCTGTAAGATGTACAGTGATGTCAATAAAAGTATATACCTGGAGAGACACTGCTTGGAGTATCTCAACACTTCTCACCACTAAGACGTTTTGCTTTCTGAAACTGCCCAGTGAAGAAAGAATTATTCTTGCAGAGAACAAAACTGAGGATCAGAGTACGCTAAGTATCTCCCTGATCTTGTGTTATACACTCCACAAGGGCATCATACCATTTTCAAAGGATGTTTCCGAGGCACTCTGAAGACCAGACTCCCGCGCTGGGTTGAAGGCAAATGAAGGGCAGCAAGGCCAGGACAGTGCACACCAAGCAAACTCACCACCTAAAACACTGCCAGACACCGCAGGGCTACACTAGCAGCAAAGAGCCACAGCCACGCTGCAGAAGCCCAAAAGGACTATTGCTTGTATGGAAGGATGGCAAGAGACAGGCTTCTTTTGCAGCAACACAAACATAGCCAAGAAAACGCTGCATGGGACAAGAATCAAAGGCAGGGTATGATGAACTCCACTTTGGGCTCTAGCTGTGAGGTTATGTTTTTCAGTGCTGCACACTGAAGCTCTCCCTTGGAGCCTAGTAAGGACAGGAATACTGAACAGGTAGAGAACAAAGTGCTCACAGAAGAGCTCTGCTGTCATGCCACCACTCCTCTTTGACACCAGATGGACAAGATCAGATTAGTTCAGATTTAAGTAGAGACAGGAATACTTAAATCAGAGCTGAATTTGGCCACCTCTTTCATACTCTCTTGTGAAGTCAATTATCTCATCAATTGCACTTCGCCCTCGGGTTCTCTTTCCCTATTAATTTGAAATACCAGGAGGAAGAAATGCAAACATTCAAGAGTGGTAACTGGATATTATGCTCTGTACTGATTTTCAGATAGGAAAATGTTAATGGCAGTGTCATCTCTGGTGCTATGGTGAACAGTAGTCTGATGCAAGAAATGGGTCATCACCTGAACACCCACTTGGAATAAATTTTTCCCTTTCATATTTTGCACTGTTACTATCAGATCCTGCTTCCACTTCAGCAGTTGGGTTTTGCCACTGACTTCAGTGGGAGCAGGATCTCACTATGGTCTCACCGATTAAAATGCAAAGCTGTAGATATCTCCTGCATGGGATGAATCCCCACAGGGAAAATTTGTCTGCATTTTTATTCATGTGAAGCATTTTAAGGGTTTCATTTACACAGTTCATTCACTAATAATGTGCATGCTGTATAATGGGGTACCTGATTAAGCATGCTTAAGTGCTTTGCTGGAGCAGGGCCATTTCTAGAATTTGAAGGTTCACTATGATCATGCCCTCAAAACAGACAAGCTAGTTTGGGGAATTTTTCACCTGAGTTAATGGGCTTAATTAGGATCAGCATAAAAGGTCATTTTTCCTACGGGAAATTTGGAAATGTCTTTGATTTTTTTTTCTTTTTAGCCTCAATTCCTCCAGCAATTAGGTTGAGAAGGTCACACTGTTGCAGATTTCTAAGTCTGTCTATGAAACCCTCCAGTAACTTTTAAACTGGCAGCCATTTTCTCCTGAATTAGTAAGGAAGGATAACAATCTAAAGTTTCATAAAGAGGTAGAAGGACAGAGCAAGGAGACTTTCTTCATGTATGTGCTGACATAAAAGCTTATTCCCTATTATCTACCAGGGGTACCTGAGGGAAGGATGCTATGAAAAACAGCAAAGCTTCAACCCAGAGTGTGGTGGGGTTGAGATACCAGAGAACTGAATCATTAATGCAGAAGCCCAAAAGAAATGCTTAAGAAACTACTTGATGGGGTCTGAGGAAGGAGAAGAAAAGAAAGACAGAAAATAATAATGATAATAATAATAATAATAAAAGATAAAGAAAAATCTCCAAATCCAAACATCCATTTTTGTTTTGAAAAACAAGAAGTTGAAGCTTCTGGGATTTTCTCCCCCATCTCTTTTTTTTTTTATTTCCCTTTTTAATCTATTATTATGTCTTCATTATTTTCTTTCTTTTCCATTCTTATCCCAAACTTAAAAGATGGGGAAAAAAAAAAATCTCCTCATTTGAACTCCGAAGAAACTACTAATTTTTTTTTCCTCCTTAAAAACTCTTACACAAGGATTGTGTTCAGAAAAATTTTTAGCAGGTGTGACTGGCAACTGTTTTGCTTTGTAGGGTACAGTTTGTACAGTAATGTTCAAACATTACCTTTACTCTTCTGATTGTTCGTAATTTAAGCATGAGATTATAAAATTGTTCTCTCGCCTTAGAGTGGCCCCTATCAGACCAGCACAGAATCAGGCTGTTGATTTGTTGTAATAACACTTCATATTACAGCATCTAACTTTAAAGACTTCTGTTTCCATTGCTTTCAGTCTGCTAATTTTCTCACAGGCGCTGATATAACTCTGTGGAAAAGCCACAAGGAGTTTCCTTGTGCAACGACTTTTTTATATAAAAAATGCAATTGATACATTGCCATTATGAACAGTGGCATGTATTTAATGTATGCTGAAAGTGAAGAAAAGCCTTTTTATTACAATCTGTGTCCTTTGCAAGAGCAGATTGCGGACAAATAATTTTATTTGAGGAACATCTGAATTCCATTGATTAGCTTGATGAATACAGAACAGGAAAGCTGCCAGGTACAGAGGAAGCTGGGCATGTCCACAAGGGAGTGGAGCAAACAAGCAAATTACAGTATATGCATGTTGGGTTTGGTTTTTTTTTTTCTTCTTCCTTTTTTTTTTCCCCCCTTTCTTTTCCTCAGATGTTTTCATCTGGAAAACTTGGACACTTAAAGTTCCAAGTTTCTTTAACTGGCTGGTGAGTTAATGAGCATACTGTTCTCACCTTCTGAAGGCAAGCAGAGGAGGGATTTAAAAGTAAAAAAAATATATTTTAAAGTTATAAATAATCAATAAAATGTTCACAAACCTTGTGATTAATTGAATAGGATTTATTCTGAAAAAAACTCTCTATTTCCTCTTTTCTGTGAAGAAAGGGGGGTAAGTTCTACCTGGTAAATAATGCTGTGACTTCTGAGTATTGATTTAATGTGTCTGAGAGGCTGGTAATACCTAAAAGAAGTTTCAGAATAAAACCAAAATACCAATGCATTTGTGCAATAGTAATATCCCTCAAGCAGTGTCAATAGTAGTATCCCTCAAGTAATATCTACTTCTAGCAGCATCAGGAAGGGAAGAACACAGGCTGGCCCTTCTACAGCCCTTAGCAGTCCTGTGTGGCTTTCTGCAGAGCAAGTCAAGTAAAAGAGTCTGTTTAGCCTCCAAAATGCTTCATCTCTTACAAGCCAAATAAAGTTCTTACCTTGAACTTTAAGCCAATAGATTAACTTTTCTTACAGTCTTTATAATTCTTATGTAATTCTTCATAAATTCTTATAATTTAAGAAATTTAAGAATTCTTAAATCCTTACATTGAAGTCTTGACTGCTACACCTATAGATACACCTTATAAATAGAGCTGTTGTATGTTTTCCCTCAGTAGAGAAAAAAATGTAGAAAATATTTCACCATTATTTTTCATATTTTTACAAACTTAAATATTTTCCCCTTTAGTTTCTAACTGCTTGTCAAGTGAAAAATTTGAAGAAACAAAAAATAAAAATGCTAATCTACATGGTTTAAAAATCAGGTATCAATAATATAATATTTGTTGGTTTGTTTGTTTGCTCCAATGGTAAGTAGATACTTCCCTACCAGTCTTTCACTGTTTGTGGGAGGTCACCATATATCCAGCAACTTTACTTTTGCGTTTTAATCACAGTAGTCTTAAAAGAAAAAAAGTCTGTCATAGTCCTCTTTTCTCATTCTTTCCATGGTCTTTTGTTTTAGGTCTTTGTCCTCCATTACACTCCACCTTTGCTTATGGTACAGTAGGTTGGAAAGTAATTCTTTTATTCATGCCAGGTACCAATTATGGAATCCACAAAAGGAGCTGACAAAAGAGACTCTGTCTCTGCTCTGAGCCTTTTGCTCCCTCAGGCCCTAAAACCCAGAAGTGAATGTGCATGGCCAGAATTCTCAATTTCTTAGAAGAAAGCAGGCAAGCATTTTAGTCAGTGTTTACTGACTTAGAAGTGGTAATAGGAAAAGCTGAGTATGAGCATCCCTAAGGATGGACAAGCACTTTAGTATGGGTATTATCACCTACCTGGAATGAAGAATACAAAAATTGTCCACAGTTTGCTTTCTGTAGCTCCCTGTGCACTGCCTCCATTTGAATCGGTATGATCTTGCACTACAAATTTCAGTGCCGTTTCACGTACCAACCTTCCAGTTTCAACTGGCCCATACATAATGTGTAAATCAAGCACAACTTCAAATTCATAGCAGGATTAAAGTTCTCAGATGCACACACACACCATGTGCATGCATTTGCCTGGACACAGATATTTAGTCCGGCTTGTTACTGATAAAGCTTAAGTCTCTCTATTTGTATGGCTGTGATGATTTAATCATATTCCACTATTCAAGTACAACAGAATATGTTTAAGATGCCACTCAGTTGTTAAAGGCGCAGCTCACATAGTTAAACTGCTCCTATTTTGACTAAGGAAGAGGAAAACAAGGAATTTGGTTTCACTTAGAATAAACATTCATAGTTTATCCACATACCACTTGGATTGAAGAGCTGGGCTGCGAGGGAATTAGAAATGTCTTTACATTTAGTCAAGATGGAAAATGTAAGGTTTATTCCACACTCTATGAAACAGGTAAATAATGAGTTAAAAACCTAAACATCAGGAAATGAGGCCAGAAAGGCTATTTGATTCACCAGAGTCCAGTCTCATACTTAATGTAATCAGAAAATATTTTGTAACATCCAAAGGAATTACAGTAGGACTGACTTCTGGCTCAAAGTCTGCAAAATCACGGGTACTATTTCCCATACTGGCAGGCAGGAGTGAACACGTAAGGGAACACAAAATACCCCCTTTGCAACTGGCATTACCTTAACCCAGGGCTGAGTATCCTTCTTCAGAACTTAAGGAATGAGAAAATGAAAGATCTGGTGATCAAAATTTACTTTTCGTATTAGAACTGAACAGGAAAAAAAAAAAAAAATTGTTCAAGGAACATTCAAGGGATTGAAAGTACTCAGTAGTTGATACCTATTCACTATGTCACTAACTTCTAAAGTAGTTCATTCTTGCTACTGGGCTTGATCCCTTCAACAGTCATTTACCACTTGAAGTCATTGCATCACAGAATATGTAATAAACAAGGAATAAAGCAGCTGATTCTTCCACAGAAAAATACAAGATCACCTTCCCCGTTGTCCATCTCAGCAAAAATCAGCAGAGTTTATTACGTGTAAGCTCTTCTGGACAAACAAAGAATTAATTATGTCACTTTCTGTTCTGTCAACTTCCTCTTAAAAGTGGACTTCTCTAGCCATACAGGTGCTATACAGAAGCTTAGTGGCACACTGCACATGAGATTCCTGAATAAGAAGTGTGTAAACAATGACAGCATGTTTGTCTCACTGTCCTTGAGGGGGGAGTTCATAGTTTTGCAATGACATTAAACATGGCTGTAATTTTCAAGGGATGGAATAAGTTACGTTCTGTCTTCTAAAATAACATGTATTTTAGTATGGAAAGTTAAATGGTGCCTACTGCATGGACTAAATATATATTGAGAGTCATGGTAGTGACTGGAAGCCAATTTCGGAAGACATAACTGCTGTCTTATATACACAGATGGCCCAACTCTCACAAAGAGGCACTTTTATACTGGGATGGAACAATAAAGAGGGCTTGAAGTGGCTGCAAACATAAATGATGAGTGCATGAGAATCATGACCACAGAGTTTACTTTACAAATGGAGACTACAGGGACAGATGATGGCCATATGATAGACTGTGTGGCCATTTGTTTTAATAAATAAATGCATCATACAATTTGGTCTAGATGAATTCTCTACCAATTCTCTCCCTTGGCACTTATTTGAACACTCTACATGCCCCAGTCAGCTTTAAGTAGCTACAGTTAAAAATGAACAAAAAGAGAAATAATTTCTTTTACTATTAATCTATTAAGAATATTATCTCCATATTTTACCTGCCCAGAATAAGTTTCTTTTAAAAAAATAAGAAAATTTTATTAAAAAAATAAGCACATTTTGTAAAGATAAGAATGGGATGAGTTCGAAGTTTAGTATTCTACAGCCCTCTCACTGGAAAAGAAGAAAATCCAGCTGCTCTGTGAGAAAGACAACATTCATTTCAATCCTCAAAGATTTCAACGTTAAGGGGAAGAAAAAAAAAAAGGCATTACATGTAGAAGACATTTAAGGACACTAGGAGAATCTCTTCAATCCCAGATTTTAATCTCTAAATGACTGAATTGCTGGTAACAAAGTAATTTATCTGAGAAAGAGGATGGATACTAAAGCAATCTGCTCATGCTTTTAAAATGCTAAAACTCAAACTGATAAACCTTTCTAGCAGAACACATCTTTCTGTATTGGCACTAAACCTGACCTATGCACTTGTTCTTAAGTACATATACCAGCCATATGCAATAATTTCCACACCTTGGACACAGCTGCCATAACTATGCAGGCAATATTTATGCAATGTAATAGCCAATCCAAAATGCCAACACCGTTTGCAAGAATGCAGAAAGTAAAAATCTGAGCTTACATCTGGAAGATGCCATCACAGCGGCATCACCTGCAAATATGCTTTTAGTTTAATTTTTCTATTTGTGATGAAACTGATTTAAAAGTACATAGGAAAAAAAAAAAAAGCTCTTTTCCGTTGCTGAACAAAACAACTCAGTAAACTAAGTCTTTTATGGCATTCTTGAAGAACTGAAAATCTGCATGTAAGTGTGGTACTTATTAGCTTACCATTCACTTTTGGCATTATTCTTACTTGCTACCTACTGCAGATATGGGACAACATAGGCTCCCTCTGGTGGTCAACATAAAAAAACTTCTATATGGCCATTCAGTAAAATCTGTGCACCAGAAAGCTGATCTGTTTCTAGTTCACTGGATTTCATAGAGGTTGAACTAATTTGTCAGGTAACAGAATAAGCTTAATCATAAATTATACATCTGTCATGATTTTCTAAGAGCACTGAATGTCACTGATGTTGGAGCTGTAATACTGGAATTTGTTTTGATTCATAAGCTATCTGTGCATTTATTTATCCTCCTGAAAGGGCTCAATAACAGTTTCCAAGTCATTTGTTTGTTTCTTTTTTAAATTTGTTTTCCATCTCAGAGATCTTAATGTGAAGAACATTAATTAACCATTGCTGTTTAGTAGTGCAGATAAATCCTTAATAATTTAAATGTGTTTCTTACTAAATCTGGCACAAGCATTTTGGTGAAAAATTGTGGTATAGTAGTCAACTTATCAACTTCTCCATGTCATTCTCATTACAATTCCAATGTCTCCATGGTTAAAATAAAAGGAGCAATACCAAGCTAACGTCCTTTCATATCACTGCTAACCTCAGACTCCACCAAACTGACCTAACCTGACATTTCTTCCACTCACTGAAAATGACAGAATAACTCTCATTCTCTTCCACAAGCGAGAATCGAGGCAACATTAGAAATCCTGGGTTGAAGCCTGGAACAAGCAGGGATTCCCCAGCTGTATGCTGGTACTCAGACGGTGCTCATGAACCAAAATTCCAGTGAGTTCCTGTTTCCATAATCACACTCTGCTTCAACACTTGACTCCTTTCCACACACACTATTAATGAATTAGCAGTTGTGAAACAGAGTATACAGGCAGTTTCACTGAACAGATTTGGATTTAATGACCATCACTGAAAGTTCTTTCCCACACTGTGTATAGAAATGGGAGGATTTAAACATGCTAATATTATAGTAAAAGTGGAATTTCTTACAATTAAGATGACTTCTTGTGAAGATGCAGCAATTTTTTTTTTCTTTTTTTAAAAATTCTAACACTATGTATGTACCTGGCACTTATAAAATTGTAAGAAACAAAGGATATTAGCTAACGTAAGCAAGGAAATTAAAAAAAACTTGGAAAGGCAGAGTTGGCTAGCTTAAATTGGTCATTAAAATATTTTACATAGAAATTTCACAGAAAATGTTAATACCCACAAACATATTGTCAGAGTCAAATTTTGCATTTTAATTTAAGGAAAAAAAAAAGTAAATTAAGAATGAGTAATGAACTTTTTTGAATTCTGACCTACAGCTTTTACGAGTTTGAGCAGACCACCTGAAGAGACAGCTTTACACAGAAAATTCACTTGGAGCAGGGTCATAGTTTTATGTTCAAAGCAAAGAAACTTTTTAATTGAAAATGTAATTTTGTTGAAAGCTCCAGCCTTCTTTAAGCTAAACTGGTGTCAATGCAAAGAACTGCTTTTACAATACACGCTACTTCTACAACATAGTCTATACAAAAAACTTTGCTTCACCACTTCACTATTCCGTATTTATACTAGTCTGGACTTCACCGAGCATGTTACTCTATGGAGTTACAAATAGGATGCAAATAGAGTAATGAGAATGGGCACATTATGTTCTTAATCTTCACATTGTGAACACCTACTAGATTGTTCTTTTAAAGAGAAGATTTACAATTAAACCATTGTCCTGTCTTAAGAAGGTATTAGAAAGTACCTGGCAGCACAGAGAGTTCAATTCTACTCCACTTTTATTAGAAGAACCTTAGGGTATTAAGTATACTTTCGGAAGCATCACTTAAAACTTATTAACTACATGTCGTATTTGTATTAAAAACTGTCAAAACCCTTTTTAGTCATGTTTCACATTATCTGTAGGAATGCTTTCTTATTCTCCAATTTGCCTACCTGAAAGGGATTCAAGATGAACATGATTATTTGCTCGAGGGTAAAACAATAACTTTTCATCATTTAAATTAAGAGTTATGTATTGCAACTCATTTAAATAACATAAACGTCTTAAATCACAGTACATGTGAGGTCAGAATAGTTCTGGGTGTGTGCAGAACTGCAACTCATAAAACCGATGTTTATAGTTCAGAATGATTAAAAATACATGTCTTATGGGACGTTCACATGAAGTACTTTCTTCAGTGCAAAGAAGGTTTTGGTAAGTACAATCCTATAGCTGGTATTTTTATTATGACTCACTATTGCTATTACAACTGTAAAAAGGAGACTTCTGGAAAGAGATTTATCTTGAGCAAACAGCGTTTGCTTCTTTTGTTACAGAAATAGAACACACACCTTGACTTCCATAGGATGTCTCCAGCATGAAGATAAAATTGCTCATACTAAGCAGCAGGATGAAAGCTGAAGTAAGCTTATGAATCAGTGCATTCGATACTGGTTCTTAGCATTTCTTTTAGGCCCCTTATAGATCCAACAGATCTATTTCTTTTTTTTCTGGGCAGCTTGATTGATAGCCAAGATATAGAAAGAATCTTGCACTTCAACTTGACTAGACCATGCCCAGTTCTAGTTTTGTTTCAAAGGAACAAAACATAGGCAACAAAGGAAAAATAGAATCTATTAGAGAATGTAAAATGTTATACCTAGGCTAACAGAAAACAACAAAACATGTTTTTAGGAAGATTTCATTATATCTTTAGACAGTATTGAAGTCAGAATACCCTGTCCCAAAAACACACTCTTTGAAACACCAAATGAAATTAAACCATGGCTCAAAATAAAGAGAATCTTTTGAAAAAAAACCCCAGACAAATGTATGGATAATCTTTCTGAGGATGATATACAGATTTATAGAACACAGCATTCAGTTCTGGAGTGTACATCTCACAAATGAGTATGAACCACAGCCAAAAACAATCAATAGTAATTAAAAGAAAATGTGCTAGTTCAAAAAGAAAGGAAGCCAACATCTCAGAAAAAAAGGGTTCTTGTCCAGCAGGGGAGGAAGAAAGGCAACAGAAGAATCAGGGTAGCAGAGGCAACAGGAGGTTCAGAGGTATGAAGGTCATAGGAAGAGGCAAGGTCTGTCAGACGCGCTTGGTATATGAAGGAAATGATGCACAACAGTAAACTGTTGGGGGAAAAGAGTAAAAGGATAAAATTATAAATATTGTGTAGGTCAGACAGCAGAATGGCTAGCATGCTTAGTAATGTTAAAGAATCGGCTGCCCAAAGGAGATGTAGGTACGTAGACACATGTATTAATACTCAGAATCCCACAGATGCTTTGAGACTACCTCTCTGGGTTCACATATAAACTAACTCAATCCCAGAAGCACAACACCTACCAATATGCAGCCTATATAAGAATTCTGCTTTACTTGGCCTAAATTTTAGTTCTCCAGAAGATACAAGATAGATGATGTTGGAGATTCATTTTCATTTTTTTAGCTTCAGTTAAGGCTGGATGAATAAGGGGAGTGATGGCAGTATAAGCCTAAGTCACATTTGCAAGTTTTCTTGCTTTAAAGACCATCTCTAAGAAAGAAAAGGCTGAGTCACTTGACAGATGCCTAATGAGGCAGTGCACTATGTATGACAGGTCAGCAAAATTCCCTACTCAGCAGTAGGGAAATTCCTGCAGTTCTACATTAATTTAGAACCATAGGTAATAAAATGCAGTTTCTTCTCTATTAATTTCTCTACCTGTCTTTGCTTCAAGTTAACAAACTCCAACCCTTATAGACTATCCCTAATGACTGTGAGAGACTAGAGATATATATAAGATGACCGAAAAAATATCATCAGATTCCTTGTGAAACTGTCAGATTTTCTCAAGTGACTTGTATTACCTGTTAATGTATCAATGCAAAACATTTAAAATTAGATATGGGGAAAAGGCTCCTTTCTGTTCACCTTGTTCCTTGAAACTAACCTGGTATTACCTGTCAACTAGTAGTTTACATGCCACCCACACAAAATAATGGGGAAATTCTTATATCCACTCCTTCATCCCTTTCAAACTTTTTGGTTAGGTGATTACTGGTGATGATTGATTATTTTGATGTATAGTTAAAAGCAAAGACACATTCAATTCATGACTACACTTCTTTAAAGAAGTCAAGCCCTTATCTAGTACAAACCCTGAGTTTACTAGTACTTTATCCGGTGTCAGAGTGAGGAATTTAACTTCTGGATCTCACTCTATAAGAAGGTGAATTTTTTATTCTTTTTCAAACAGCTTTCAATTCCTTATTGCATTTCTTAATGACAGTTCATCACAAACCAAATAAAGGGCTAATCATGGAGCTTCACAGGAATGTTGCATTTATTCTCATGAGCTAGTTGAAAACATTTCAAGGCAGCATGTTTTAGTTGCTCGTCTAGGTGCAGCAATCTTTCAACATGTGCATTCTTTACCCGAGGTGAGTAGCAAAGACTTTACTATTAACTAATTTGTTAGAAACTTCACAAGCTATGTGACAGAACCAAACACCAAGCAACAGAGGTGACATCTCCACTTCTGCATTCCCAAAGCGCAGCCGATCTTAGAATCACAGGCCATGAACAATCTGATTAGTAAGGTAAGGAGTGAGAAAAGATCCCATGAACATACCATTCTAGACATGCACCCATGCAACTAAGAGCCTACCAGACCACAAGTTAAGAGGAAAGTTCATGTATTGAGAATATAAAGAGTAAAGAGCAAAAACTATGAGGAATAATTGTAGTCTTGTTGTGGAAGAGATTCTTACCATTACAGTTGGAAAAGCCCAAGTATCTTACTAAAAGCCCTATTTATTAATGATTTACACTCCACGTAAGTTTGGAAAACTCCATGAAAAGCAATTACCACCATCCTCTATGAAATGAAAACTCCTCAACACAGGTTTCCCAGAGCACAATGGAACAACTGTATGTTTGCTGGGAAGGAATGAGGCCCTGCAGACAGTGGCAGATCATAAGGAACAAGAATTTAAGCTCCACATGATCACAGAATTTTGAATTCTAAATGGGAATTTCATCTTGTGAAAGAAAAACAGATGCTGACATTCACCCACTCAGCAAAGGAAGACCAAAATCCTCAGCAGAGAAAGCTGTTTTGAGAGGGATTTCAGAACAAAAAAGCCATTCTTCCCTACCTTGCATCAGTACCTTATCCTCCTTCCCACCTTGTTGTATGAGAAAACACATTTACCGACTTTAGAGTTAGGAAGATTGCAAATTTTGTTCTTCTTTGAACCTACTGTTAAGTCCTATTTGCACTGCTTAAGGCATTCTCAGGCAATAAAAAACATCATTGCAAAACTCTGTGCTTACACTGCTCAATCGCTACAGTATCTAAGCACCTTTCAGAAGGGCATTATGCAATAAAATTAGCATCTGTCATACGTGCTGCTTTCTCTCATGGGTACATCTATACACATTTCTCTTGTGTAAATTTATACATGTATCTTTACCTAGGTAGAGCACAGCGTAGTTATAAAGCTAAACTTGTCCCTCTCCAACACTGATGCTTTAAGTCTGAAGTAAGTACCCACTATTTGAAAGCACTATTCTTTTGTTCTCAGCAAACCAAGGATAATAAAAGCTCATGTTATGTTTCTATGTACAAGCTTCATCAAATTCTTTTGGCTGGGATATTGTATATGTTTAAGAGCAAATGATCAGGCTGATAATATCAGAGCTGCATTGATTAAAGGGTATTTGATCACCAAGGTAGATCAGGAAAGCATTGCAAAATAACAGTGGCAGAAACTCAAATGAAGCAGAATTATTAATGCAAAGAATGCCACAATGGATTTTTAATAAAGAAAACACTGTAGGCAAGCTGATGGTATCCAGCAAAAATAAAAAAGATTTGAAGTATGGTATGATTTCTGTGCATATGCGGGTGAAAATGAATTAGGGTTAATCCTCAGCAGGATTCAGGATTTATGTCAGTATGGATCTCTTTAATTTTCTTCTCTCTCCCCTCCCCCCCCAATAAAACTTGTCAATCTCTATTTCCTCAGCACAAATTTTAAAATTAATGCTTTTAGATCTAGCTATTATCCCACTGCAAACACACCAACATTAATGTACCAGAGTAAATATTACCAGCAGAATAATTTTAGTGAAGAAAATGTCCTGGAAAAAAGATCTTTTGTCAAATTAGCAGCTAATGGAGACATTTCTCTAACCCATCCTTAGGAAACATCCTCCTAACCTTCAAAGAAGCGTGCTCATGAGATGCCATAATGTGCAGAGTTTTGCTGCCTTTACAGGATCTACATGGGTGTGCAGGGCAAGCCCACAGGGAACATAATACATGATCAAAGACTTGGATGGTGTACAAAGATTTAAAGAGAGTCAACAGATAAGTACAAAAAAGTAGCATGAAAACATGCTTTTCATAAATACACAAGGATGTGGAAAATATTGTATTCCTTTGTCTGATAACTAGTTATGCCCCAAGGGGAAAAGCACACAAGGGACTACCCAGAGATGGCAAGGAAGATGTACCCATTAGGACAGGAAGGCCTTTAACAATATCCAGCTCCTGCAAATGGTTTAGTTTTCCTAAGGGAAACACCCTGTAATTTTCAACCTAGACTGATAGACCTATTGACTCTCAAAATAACTCGTCTCTGGAGAGACAGGTAAAATGTTAGTACTGGAAAACAAACAGTAATTAATATAAGACAACAGAATTTTGCTTCCAGCTGCACAAAGTCACAAGATTTGACGGTTCTTTGTAAATGCTTCCATACAATGGCTAAGTATCATCCACAACACTGTCTCCAAAGAAACGTTTTGATTACACTGTATTAATTAGTTACACTGCATTGGGCATTTTAAAAGACAACAGGCTGGAAAAAAAGGGAAAAAACAGACATGTATGTCTAGAGAGCAGAGAGGAAAGTCTGGAAAAATTACTCCTGAGAGTTACCATCAAAAGAGTGGAAACGTAAATACATATATTTTCAAACATACGTTTAGGTACCAGCTCTGTTGGTGCTGTAACATCTGCTTCTCTGTAACAGACAGTTGGATCCACAATGTCTCTGTCAGGAGGAGGGTAGAGTGGGGGTGGGGGTATCACTAACTGGGGTAGACCACGAGTGGTGCCTCTAGGAGGCTTTTGTGGCACCTGCCGTCCATCACCTACAGGGGGATCAATTGACTAGTTACGTAATTGCAAGATAACGACTGTATTTTTACTGTTATTTTTTAAACACACACTGACTTTCCCTTACACACATCCGAAGTCTCTCTGGATCCAATTCTGGTCTTATTTACCCCCAAATATTTAAGGGAGTAGGAAAAGCTAGCTATCTCTTAAATCAACAGCCAGCCAGGATTGAGCCCAGCATATAGATGTACTTCACAACTAACAGCTAACAGCACGACTTTTGGCAGACATAAGGAAGGGGGGGAAAAAAAAAAAGTTTTAATTTAAAAAAAAAAAGATGAAAAAAGCTATTTAAGGGAATGTGAAAAATGTGTTTTATTTTTATCTTCTTAAGTGCTAAGCTGCCTGAATTTGTTGACCTCTAGGATATTTTACGTGACTATTTTCCTTACTCTGAGAGAAAGAGGAAAATGCCTCAGGTCAGTATTTTGAAGTAGGTATCTTGACAGGTTTTTCTCAGTAGGTTTTTTATTATTTTGACATTGTAGAGAAGCAGCTGATTAAGTTGTTGGGTTTTTTTTCAAAACAGTGGTTTAAGCTACCAAAGGAAATGCTCATAACTTTGGCTGGGGGCTTATGTCAATACTATGTGCAATAACTAAATAAATACATGCACCTTTGCACTATATGCTATTATTGACCATTTGCAATGATAAAAAAGCTGCTACTGATTCATAGTGTATAAACCTAGAGCTACTGCACACAGCTACTGAAATTTGGAAAGTCCTTAAGAGACTGAAAGTGCACTAAGTGACCGTGACTACCTACTCATTCTGCTCTCATACCCTGACTTACGCATCTGCTGTGGTCATTGCTGCAGACAGATGCTGGCAGAGATGGACTTCTGGTCTGATCCATTCTGGTCATTCCTATACTTTCAAGCTTGCGGTCTGGTGCTGCTGAGAAGGGAAGCAGCACCAAGAGGAAGGAAAAAGATTAAATCATTATCATTTTCTATTTAGGAGTCACTAGCTTTCAAAGCTTCAAGACATGATTTAATGCTGGCAAATGTGCAGATCCTTTTTCACTGCTTTGAGAAAACTCAGCACAAAATTTTGGGGTGACAATAAGTGATTCAGTATTGAATACTGAAGAGAATTTGCCAGTATGAGAATATATTTCATAGGATCTTTTGCTTTGATTCATGTGGCTAATCTGGGAGATACATAGGTAGCTTTAATCCTTTTTTCATCATGTGGCTGCCTATTTCTTGCAGCACATTTTCCCCCTCACTACAGTCTTGCTTTTTTCACAGCTTTTCTCTCTTGCTTTCAGAGCCATCTGTGCTTTCTCATCATTTTCTTGCAAAGGCCCCAAAGAGAGACTGTTTTACCAACCTTCACTTGCTGTAACATTTTTTCTTGTTAATGAACACATTCATTCAAGAAAGCAGCAGAAAATTAAAAGCTCTGAAGATAGGGCTACTGTGGGACAAGTTCTTTGTTGGTGTAAAATAATAAGGCTCCATTAAAGTAAACGATACTACAGAATCCTACATCAGCAGAGTCTGGCCAGCTAGCACTTATGTACACAGCACTGAAGCGACTAGAGGTGGCTCTGGTCTGCTTTATTTCATTTGTAACATTCTGAGCATTGACACAAAATAAAATTAACACAAAAAGTTAAAGCACCAAATGTCATCAGTAAGTGACCAGCAGTAGAGCAAAGCATGATATGTGACAAAGTATGACATCTGCAATTGTTAGAAGTAAAACAATTTGCTGAAAACTCTTGTGTTATATGGCACAGTGATAACGTTCCCCTTAGAGGGTTTAAATAAGAGATGTCATTGGAGTCATACATGTCACAAAATAATGGACTCCTGCTGCTACGTAAATGCTGAGGCATTAAATGTGAAGCATTTACTGAAAATAAATGTTGGAACAAAGCCAAGAGGCTCCTTTCTGAACTGTGAAGCATTTGTAATGTAAGCAATTATGTATGACAGGATGTCATATCTGTATGTCTTAGGTCCTTTATGAAACATGAGGTCAAAGGCACAAGCTGAAGTGCACAGAGTGCATTACAGCACCTCAGGAATGACTCTTAATGTACTGAAAACTAAGTCCCAATATGTGGGGTTATTATCTCATATATTTACTCATGATAAAATCACTTTGTTTGCCAACAGCATAATCTTGGGGTCCTCACTTGGGCAAAGCTCCCACCGATCTGAATAAGCTAGCAGTCAGATAATAACAGAGATCTGGGAGAACGTTCTTCAGTCTTCCTATATGACAGGAAATGTGTTGTCACACACAGCTGAAGACAACAATTTCTTTTTGTCATCTCCAGCCATGTAAATGGCACTCCTTTGAGAGAACCAATTCTTTTCTTCTACTGATTAAAGACTCAGCAGAGATTGATTTATAATAAAACAGAGGACTAAATTCAAAGGAAAAACTTCACTGAATATGGTCAGTTGATGTCAAACTGTTGGAGGAATACAGGAAAAGAAAATGCCTTCAGGCTTTAGGAATGTGACTGTACTTCAATTCCAGCAGAACCCCATGGCTTCGGATGCATTCAGCATTGCCTGTCCTAGCTCCATTTACTAGCATTTCCATTTACTATTTCTGTATTTCCATTTACTAGCAAAACCATCATGACTTAAAGATGCAGTATAGGCCCAGGGCTAGTGATTTTAGATACCCAGCTTGTACCAAACATTCAAATCTTCTGATGAGTGTTATCTACCTTTTAATACCCTATGGTACTCTGAAAGGTGCCCTTAAAAAAGGAGGCAATATACACACACTTATTTCCAGACTTTCATTCTGCTGAGAAATGTGCTTTTTTTCCCCAAGTTACAGAAGTTTCCAAATTCACAGCACAATAGAATTAAGGAAACTTCTAACAGTGAGCACTGAAAACACATGCACGGGATTACACAGCAGAAAATAACACCTCTCACCCATTGTGCTCTTCCTCTTGTCTTCTCTCTCTTCTGTCCTGTTTGGGATGGCAGGAGTGGGTGGAGCAGAGGCAGTTGGTGGAAGAGGGGCACGCCTCTTCTTTTTCTGTAAATCGTTTAGGGATGCTCCTTGTGAAACCTAGCAAAGTTGAAAAACAGGCACAGTAAAGGATATGTTTTGTTGGTGTTGTAAATTGTCAGCAACAACAACAACAAAAGTGATTGTCATATGACCTAATTTATCAGCACAGTATTTTTATAATGAGCATTTATTTATAGTGACAACAGGACATTAAAAAGACAGATCAGAAGAGGTATAGTAATAATTGCACTCAGAGAAGGAAAGGGACAAGAACTGCAGATGAATGTCACCGCAGGAATACCAGTCTGGTAGACATTTGATGGTTTTGGTAAAAGGGAACTAGAGAGTCCAACATGCAGCCACACACAGTATGACACTGCATGTGTTGTTAGGCTTGAGACATAGCACAATCTTATTTTTCCATTGGCTTCTTCAGACCACAAATTACAGTTAAATACTCCAATAGGTAAGTGTAGGGCATAAATTCTGATTTCTGTTATTTTTCTCCAAATTCTTCTTTAAGGACTTCTGAGAGAAGAATCAGAATTGAAAGCTTGCCTGCATGACAATATGAGGTCATGCTGTACTCTATTTATGTCTACTGGACTTCACAGACATATTTTTGAAGATCCGTACCACCTTGGCTTCCAATAATTGCAACATGCTGGTTGGCAAGCCAAGATTTCATTACTGTTTACACTCCTTTTAAAAATACAAATAAATTTATTACAAGTGACTTGAGTTTCACTGGGTTGCAGAATATTTTCCGTAGCTTGTTGGAACTTAGCTCCATTTCCTTTTTCAGGGAAAAAAACCCCACCAAAACAACAAACAAGAACAACAAACAACCACCCAAAAATATGATGAAAAATCTGTTGAATTTTGTTATTTGAGAGGTACTGACAACACCAGACAGAACCAGGCTTAGCTGAGGCAGAAGGTAATGGGAGCTGCCCACACATGGCATGCTGTTGGCACTCCTCGGTCTTCACTTGCAGGACTTTGCTGCTCTGTCTATCCTGGTACTTCCCAAAGCTAAAGCTTTCTTCTTTTCACATCCTTCTGTACTGCATTTTAAATAACTGAAGTCATGTGAGCATTTAATACTGTATCCTGATGCTTCAGAATACTATCTTACAAAAAAAGAGAAAATTAGTGAAGTGGGGACTTAGATTGGTCTGACTACAAAGCCTCCAAAATTCCATAGCTATGGAGAACTTGACTCATCTGGGAGACAGGCAACACCTGACTTCCCCAAAACCTCCTAAGTCATAACGTTTGTGGTTATTTAATGGCATTTTGCATTTTCCATGTTCATTCCTGTCTCTCCAGACAGAAAGGTTATTTTACTAGAGGACAAAAATGGATGGACTGGTGATTTAAAATGTAAGTCTAGGAATTCTTGAGAATCAAGGCAGAAAATAAGAAGATGTGTGTTTCCACTTGAAATGGTACGAGATCACCAATCACCCTTCCCAAAGTACTGGATGAGAGAGGATGCATTTTGGTATAGTCAAATTCCTCAAAGATTACTACTGCTTTACTGAGAAGAAAGGATCCTTGTTAGAAGCCAGCTCACCTTTTTCATCTCTACACATTCTTATTTAGTTCAGTCTTTTGAGGAATGTTAAGGCAGATGTATGGGTGAACACATTGCTATGACTAAGGAAAAGGCTAGGAAAAAGCTAATGTACAACTGCAGTAATGCAAGTTTGGTGAAATACACACACACAAATACTATTATGATATGGTCAGCTAAGCACAGTATACTTCACAAACACCACAAAGATGAAAAGCCTGTTTAAAGCCAGCCATGCTACAATGTATATAACAAGTGTCCAGTTCAAGAACAGGCCATAAAAATAGTTAAAAATACTTTAACGCCATCTTCAGTAAACCTATAAGGCTAAATATGAATGGAACACAACACAAAGAACATTCTGTTTCTTTCTTGCAGTTGTATATACCAAAACAATAGAATCTGAACATTTGTTATGGATGGCTGCTTCTTTTCTAAAGAAATCAAGCCTTAACAATATTATCTGAAGTAATTTCCCATCCAAACTTTGTCACAGGAGCTCCTCTCTGAGGAGGCTTTCTGAGGGTACTTCCTAGTCTTAACACTTGTGCTTCACCTAAGTAGTATTTTTAACTAAAAGAAAATTATTAGGTCAGCTTCTGTTATGCACTGAATATGCAACTTTTAAAGATGTTAATAAGAATTCTGATTATAATGAATACCATCAGCTGAGCTAGAGATGAATAAAGTGGGTTAAAAGGACCTAAGTTAGACACTGTCACTTCTATTCCATATTGATACAACCGCATATGATGCAAAAAACAATTTTCCATTAAATACATGTCATGGCTCACATGCCTATTTGAAAAATATTTCTGCTACTGTAGAAATAATATCTAAGGAATGTGCTGAATGTCTTTTCCTTCTGTGAAAGCTCTACATCTTTACTAAAATTTGAGGGCTGTAGATAAGAGTTTAGAATATATTTAGAGTATACCAACAACGTCATGGGGAGGTTATGTGCCAAAACTGTGTGGAAAAGAATCCTACAAGGCTAATACTTGAAATTTTCCATCAGTAATATTTGACAATCACCTTACTTGTAAAACGTCTGTAGATACTCTTAAGAGTGGATGTGTCAGTTGAGTTTGAGTTTCCTCATGTGTGAGAGGCTAGTATTTTCCTTGGGTTAGGTTGCACTGAATATGAATTAGTGAAAAATATTACTGGATGCCCAAGGAAACAACAGCCACCACCACCAAAAATTCAGCAAGCATTCAAAGATAAGGAGGTTCTCAGATCAATTTCCAATGGGAGCTCCACTCTTTTGTCTTGCCAGTCCTCTACTTAGAGGTCAGCCACTGGCATTGCATTTATCAACCCTTTCCTATTAATCTTTCCAACACAAATGTTTCTCTATGTAGGTGCTTGCTAAGTCATCTGGCAAAGGCCACCTTGCTTTTTATTCACAGACTAAACCAGGCCTAAACTTACTGCAGGTTTACTGCTCCTGAAACTGACCCTCCTTCTGTAAGCCAGAAACTGTTATCATTCATTTGTGCTCCTCTGTTCCTCCAGCATCTACCAACATTCACAACCTACTTGATGATACTGCCTACATATCTCAGTCGTCTGAATCACTACTTTCACCAAGGTGGTAATCTCATTCTACTGTCTCCAACAACAGATTAAAGACCCTACAACAGCATACTCAGAGAGCCACACGTCTGTTCCATTAAGGGCAGTCCATGCACCCTTGCCATAGATGTTGCAGAAAAAGGGACTGGGCTTAAAGCAACCTTGGAAAACGCACACAGTACATCCTTGTTAAATAATGAAGTACTCTAATGTTGCAATTACTGCAGTGCTATTTTGACTAGTAAAGAACCTAGCAGCTACCAGGGTGACATGGCCAGGTAAAAATCCTTAAGCTAACATGAGAAGCCCGGCTAGATTTTGTGGTCTTGAGAGAAAAATATCATGAATCTTCTAAACTGGATGTGGAAGGACACTTTGGTTCCTCTGAGAACTATTGGCTTTCAAGGAAGATGTTTTGCCCATTTATTGAAGAGCTGAGGGGGACTTAATACCTTTCAAGGACTACTGTGCTGGGAGAGAGGCCAGGAGAACAAGCTGTATTTTCTTCATTCTAAGATCGATGTCTGGGGAAAAGAGTGGGCACACAAGAGACATGCACTTTCTGCAGGACTGAGAAAGAACTTGGAAAAAAGATGGGTGATCTCAACTGAGATACACAACTAGGAACACAAGGAAGAACAATTTAAAAATTTCTATGGAAAGACTTTTTCGGACTTGCATGCTAAAAGTGAATAGCACCTTCCTCAGTTACCTGTAACAGGTTTTCCCTGAACAGCTGCAAGTTTCTGTGTTGTAGCTGGCATTCACACTTACTGGAGCAAGCTTGGATGACAGACAGATCTAAACAGTTTGAACTGTGTTTTAACAGAAAACTCCCCAGTGGATCTAGTCAATATGTGATTGAGATGTTCAAAAACAAGTACATAGTTTGTGTTTCAAAATCCAAACCACTCTTCCTAGTATTTTCATAAACATTACAAGGAACAGTTGTCTTAAAGCAACATATTTTTCCTTTTACTCTCACTGCTATCACATTGCCATAGAAAAGGTAGAATGGAAACTTAAAAACTGAACAATTTTCCAGGTTTGCTATTTAACAATGTTCTCCTTAAAGCATTTTCTTCCTGTTCCATATAGCTACTCTATACAGCTACAGGTTTTCTATCAGCAATAGGGTTATTTATGGAATAAGGACAGAGTTTAAAGATGTCCCACGGTGGTTTAGCACATACAAATAAATAGTGTAGCATATGATATAAACCGTATAAAGAAAGCTCATATACTGTCTTGCTTCTTTCCCCTTTTTATACAACACTACATGTTTGGATCTTTTATTGTGGTGACTTCTGTCTGATTTGTAAACAATTTGTGTTTCAGGGAAAAAGTGAGTGATTGTTTGCAGAAATTATTTTTAGAAGTAAATAAAAAAGATTGGAAAAAGACCACATGGATTCAATCACTGGCATGCCCTGAGTACAAACTGGTTTCCATCATCCAACACTGACTAGACACACACTCTGATTTAAGCAAGCCAGACTCTGATACACCTGCTGGTGATGATATTTTGTGGGGCCAGAATGCCTATCGAATTACAAGAGTGTTTAAGTATGATCCACAGAAAAATTCAGAGCTAATTGTACCTGCACAAACAACAACACCACTCCAAACTACGTGTGGGAGCATCCCAACCTTCCTCCTTTCACAAAGATTTTAAAGAAAACTTGAAATAATTAAGAGCCATGTTACAAGAAAAGACACATGTTTTATGAACCAGTTTTAAATTCTTGATATAATTGTAACTACACTGATCTTCACAACACTGTATGAAAGACAAGTGGTAGACTGGTATGTAAGATTTATGGCTTAAGAGTTGTAAAAAATATTTTACTATGAGTTTGTACATAATTTAAAGCAGTTGAGAAGAAAATATTTTGATCCAAGAGGAGCTCTTCTAGGAAAATCAGGGAGATAAATCTTTCATCTGCAGAATGGAGACATAAATCTGTCCACTAAACTTGATGATACAAAAGGTATTCTATCCAGCTGATTCTGCATTTTCACAGGGCAACAGATGCTTCAACATGCGTAGCACTATAAACCACAAGAAGTCCCAGATGAACATTAATGTGGCTTAAACAACATTTACTCATATGTCTAATATTCCCTGGACAGTTTTTTTTATTAGGCTTTTCACTGACAAAGGAAAATTCAGGGAGCTCTCAAAGAAACTGGGCTTGTGAGCACTGCATGAGGCTCACCACGGTAAGTTACATTGCATTAAATTGTCCATTCAGCACAGAACTTCTCTACCTTGTTTCCTTATTGGGTGGTACCCCATTTCATTTGATTAAAAGCTGAATGTTTAATCTGCAGCTATGTTACAAACAGCATTTAAAGACAGCAGTCTGATGTTTCCCAAATCATGTCCTTATGTTGCAGGATGGATTTGTGTGGGTTATTTAACATGCTTACTAGGATCCCATGCAATGCAACAAGATACTGCAAAAACAACATGAACTGAGATAGTAAAAAAATCTGGCACAGGGAAATGGTTTTAAAGAGAATGTTATTTGAAAAGCAGGTTGTTTTGATAAAATGCATAGAAATAACTATACTTTTGAAATTAGCAAGAAATTTCTCTGGATCAGTCATTTTAGTTCTGTACATCTTGATTTTTCAGTGTTGGATGTCAGAAATGTGACAATAAAATGAGTGATAATAAACCTAAAGGAGAAATTTTTAGATAAGGCAAATGGATGTGCATGCTGTGATAGCAAGACTGACATTTGGACCAACTAGACCAAATAGCTCGTCACCCTGGACACACCATTTTCGCATCGAACAAACACAGATGGGAGCTACTACCAGTATGAGTTCGAGTCCACAATGTAACACCAACTCTGCAAGCAGGACAACTCTGTGTCCTGACACAATACTGCTCTGTATCCTCCTGACTTTGAAACCCTGACCTTGCTTCCTTGTACTGTGTTTGGCCCACCCGATGGTGGCATGCCAGCCATACTCATGGTCGCAGCTTCTGAGCTGCTTTGATGCTGGAAGTGTTCAGTCACCGTGTTAAGTGGAAAGTCTGGCTTACAACTAGAGGGTAAACTCCATTGTTCTTCTGAAAATACCCTTACCATTAATATTTTAATCAGACACCACAAAATATTGTATCATTTTGCCTACTTTTATGCCACTTAATTTCATAGTAGTCTTTTCACATTATACAATTCTGGTATTAGACTTCTGTAATGCAACTTAGTATTCATTACCAAAAATCAAGCTGTGACTGTAAAAACATCTCAGTCTTAATAACAGACAAGAAGCTTAGCATTACTGGATTTTACAGAAATTGCTATACTCTTGTACTGTTTTATTAATAAAATGAAGAAGACGAAGGCCAAGGATGTCCTTGAATACTCAGCTGATTGGCAACAGAAAGCCAAATCAGTTGACACAAGAAAGTCACCTCAAGGTGAAGGGGCAAGCTCATTTTTCCATCTGTTTTTTTTTGAACACACCCTTTGTGAAATGTCATGGTCAAGGGTAGGTAAAAATTAATGTCACTCTAATCTTCTTTAAACACTTTAACTTGTTCAGTTAAATGTGTCAGACAGGAAACTATTGATAAACAAATTTGAGATGTTAAATTACTAAGATAGCTGCGATTTCCTTCTTTTGCAAAATCTCATTACTAGTTGCAATATTATTTCCACTCAAGGAAGTCACTCGACAACACCAAATATTTTCACATGCATTGAAACATGTAGACTACACAAGTCTGCGGATGTTTGCTTTGGCAAAGAATTGAACTTCCTCTGTTTCTCCGAATACAATGTAATCCTCCTCATTTATGATGTCTTCATTTAGGGAAGAAAAAAAAGAAAAACTCAAACAATTAAAAACAACATTTTAAGAACACCACAAACTTATTTGCTACTACAATCATTTCTCCTCTAGAGAAGCTAAACAAAAAGGCAAAAACCACCTCAAAATCTTAATTTTATATTTGTGCTTATTTTTTTTCAGTTAGAGCAATACAATTAATAAAACACAAGATTAATAAGTTTAAAATAAATAGGAGAACTACAGCTCATATTTCTTCTGACAACTTTGCCAATGAATTTGACATGATCAATGTCATCTCCTTGAGTCACTGCCTTTGGGAAAGGCACTGACCTGAGGATTTTATACATTGGCTTTTCTTCCTCAGTTTCACATCCTGGGTTACAGGCTGGCCAATTGGTTTGCCTGCTTGTCTGTTCTTAAAAATCGCAGGTATGAGCTAACTGAAGATCTGCAAAATTTAAATTTTCTGCCAAAAGGATGGGCTGTGGCCTAAAATCTGTTAGGGCTAGAAAGTGGAAGGCAATCATGCAAATGTCTGACCAGGAACGAGGAGAACCATACCCTTTCCACTGCCACGAAGCGATACACCTCCCTGGAGCTTAAGTTTTCCTTTACACTTAAAATTTTCTTCTGTATAGATAGCCAAGTTGCATTTCTAGTACTGAGCACTAAGTTCTAGGCAATTGCTTCAGAAGTCTTCTTAACTTAAAAGAATACCTGACTTATTTCCAGTGTTCAGCCCTTTCCATCTGCAGGCGCACAGAATGCCTGGGAAACCTAGTTTGGGTGATGAATCAAGGGATAGTTTCCAATTTCATAGACCAATTTGGGTTAGAAGGGACCCTAGTCCATGCTATCCCTTCCAATTGCCCCCTGCAAATTTCCACACAAGTCTAGTTTCTTCCAGCACTTAGGAAGGGCAGCCAAAAGCCCCTACTTCCACAATCTTCAGAAATCATGATGTGTTACTAGGGACTGCAGTATAACATGTCTCTACATCAAGCTCTCCCCCCCCCAAGTATGAGATTTTTATAATCCAAAATCACAAACAGACTTTGCTGTAAAGATTTGTTAAGAGAAACCCACCATGGCACTCCGCTCACTATCCACACTTGAAAGTGTCAGCAACATAGAGCAGAGCAGGACTTAAGGGTTGTCTGTGGAGCTATGATTTTCTGATTAAGAAGAGCACACTGAAACAAAAATGAGGTGCCCATTTGTCCCAAAGACCTGCACCATCCATCCTCTGAAGAGGTGAAAAACTGAAGTGGTATGCAGTCAGAAGAGCTGGATTTGCATTCACCTCTCCCCACTTCTATTACTTTTAGGGTATGACTATTAATATAACTCAAAATAAAAAATAGCTCAAAGTAGCAGAGAACAGTCATTACTAGATTATACTTGTGATGTTTTTCCTTGCTTTCTTATTTGGCTAAACAATGACAAGAATGCAATGCTATTAAGCCATTAAATTAAGCCTGATTTACACAGCATGTACTTATTTTCTTCTATTCTATAATTTTTACCTTTTTAATTTAGGATCTAAAGAAGGTGGAATTACAAGCAAAATCTGAAAAGCAACACAAACCCAGTTTCTAAATTAAGCACAGTGTTATGGTCATTTTTCATTGCTTACTGACTGCCAGCTCATTAGAAGTCTTGCTGCTTAAAATGATCTTTGTCTATTAACTTCCCCTAAATACCTTGCCCAACAAAGCCTAATAATTACTTGACACACACTTTCTCTTTAATGAGAGTTAAAGCTTATGATGACATCAGCCTGTCCTATTTGTCTGTGAATTGCAAGCCAGATGAAGTTTACTTACTAAATGTTGCAACCCTGCCAAAACCCAGGGCTGCACAGAACAGTATGTTCAGGCCCTGATGTCTTGCCAGTTTTCAATGAAGTGCTTGACAAGAGACCACATGTGGAGGTCAAGTGATACCATCATGATCTCACCAGATGGTAAGTTGTGGTATTATTCCCAAGGCAGGTAGTATAGTCTGTTCAGAAATAGTTGGCAGGTGACCCATGAACTCACAGCCAGAAGCAACTGGATTACTGCAAGAGATCAAGAACACTACTGATGCTGGCAAAAAGACTATTCTAAGAAATTCCTTGCAAGTAATTCAAGGACTCAAGAGGTATGTTTTCTTGAAAAAAAAAAACCCTTTTTTTTTTAAATTATCTATTTCATTAACTGCCATCTTAAATCAGAAGCTCTTCTCAAACAAAACTTGTATTCTTACATTATTATTATGTGGCATATGTTAAATGGTAAAATAAAGAAACCACAACCTCATCTTGCTTGGGTTCTTGTACACATATTAAGGATCATTAGGTGCCTCTGATGTCAATTCAGAAGTTGTACCTACACAGGTTAGAGTGCAGGACTGGACTACGTTGCAGACTACAACAGGAAAGCAGACCACAGAGAAATCCTACAAAATTTTCCAATTACATCCTCTCATCCCTCTACGGTAATGACCTATCTAAGTCAAAGTGTGACACACTCAGCAAGCACTTCACACAGTCCAGCGTTCACCTAAAGCAGGTAAGCAATTTAAATCACTTCTGAACTGACATTGCTACTGTTTCCTGGACAAAGCTGCAAAAAATACTATTTCTAAAAATGCAGTAAAGCCACACTGTAGACTCCTCTTACAAAGCAGCAGCTTTTTCCCCGAAACTGAAGAAGCAGTATTCTCCTTCAGAAAAAGACATCATTTTAAAGCAGAGTCTAAAACTGTAAGTTCCTCTGATGCGCAACCTATTAATTGACCATGAACTTCATTTGAGTAAAGACAGATTCTCCAAGAGCCAGTGCAAAAGCAGCCTTACTTCCCTGTGCACTTCCGAGAACCTGCACCTACTGGCCACCATCAAAACCTCCACTGAAATTCTACACTAACATCCTCATTCATACTGGCCAAACTTCAGGAAAAAAAAAAAAAATCCACTGCACTTAATCACTATGTCACTGAGAAAGCCAAGATTCCTTTTAATTAATTCATCACACTGGGACACCACAGTCTATTTAAAATTATGGGACAAAAGAGTTGGAAAAAACATAAATTCATTACAAATGTTAAAAAAAAAGGAGGCTGCAAAAACTCCTGGAAAATAAGTTGATTGCCAAAGATATTAAAATGCTTTCTGATACTTGGTTTATAAAAGGGGAGACATGCTGCTAGTAAATAAATGTGCAGCAAAACAAAGTTGAGAATTAGGAGCTCTAAAGCGGATAGGTTGCAATTGAAACTAGGGAATTTCTTTAGATGTATAGAGAAGGAAATTCTTTAATATAATATTAAAATGTAGCATACCCTTAATTGATGGTCTTTGAAGATATTGAGAAAGTAGTCACTACAGTGCACGGATCATCTAGCTGTATTCTTTGGTAACTACTTCAGAAGAAAAAATGCGTTTGATTATGTGTGCATATATCAGATTTTTTTTAAAGACGTTTTTCTCATAAAAAGAAGTACAAATTGCTCCCTTTCGCTAGCAGCTTTCTTTGAGCCTTCCTAAATTTGATGCTTTACATGACAGTGAGATAAGACTTCAGCCATCATCATGCTTTCCTCCCTTTCCTTTTAATTTGGGCCCACATCACTTATCCAAGCTGGAGTGTACTTGTTCAGCTAAATTAAGCATCCACACTGCAGAACAAACATTATCTGATGTTCTATCAGCTAGTTTCATGTTTGCCATCTGAGCATTGTTTTGTCAGACGTGTAAAAGAACAAATCTGGATACTTCTCACTGAGCTAACTGAATGTCATGTTTAAAGCTCTTTGAGGAAAAATTAAGAAATACCTTCAAGATGGAAATTAAATTTTTCTGTATTCTAATTTCTTAATCATTTACTGTGGTATAAGGCATTTTAAGGACTCCTTTACTACTCACTCTTGTTTCTACTAATTGGTTCTGGTACATCTTGATAATGGACTCTCCAATAGGATAAGTACTAGACAGGTTTAGATCCAGTGGAAATACTAAATAGATAAAACTTTTCAGGTTTATGACCAGTTCCAGAGATGACTGTTTCTATAAAACTTAATGTATGTCATCACAGAATTTCACATCTATGAATGGCAACAGTTTGTACATGGCTTTTCAACACTAGGCAATTAACTGAAACTCATTAAGAAAAGCTCCACCCTTAGACACACTTCTTAAAGAAATATTGCCCAATCCTTTGGGCAAAAGTGGATAAATCAGGAAAGCGGCATGCTGCAAGAGATCAATCCACTGACTGGAAAAGGGGAAATATAACCCATATCTTTAAAAAGGGGAAAAAAGGAATACTTGTAGAACCACAGGCCAGTCAGTCTCACCTCTTTGCTGAGCAGTATCATGAAGTGAATCCTCCTGGAAAATATGCACATGGAAAATAAGGAGGTGATTGGTGACAATCAATATGGTTTCACTAAGAGCAAATCATGCCTGACAAATTTGGTGGCCTTCTGTGACAGGGTTACAGTGTTGGTGGATATGGGAAGAGCAAGCGACGTCACCTCCCTGGACTTGCACAAAGCATTTGACAGTCCCTCACAACATCCTTGTCTCTAAATTGAAGAAACATGTCACAGAGGGACCACTTGGTGGACAAGGAGTTGGCTGGATGGTTGCAAACAGAGTTGTGTTCAATGGCTCAATGTCCAAACGGAGATCAGTAACAAATAGGGTTCCTCAGGGGTCAGTATTGGGACTGCTGCTGTTTAACATCTTTGTCAGTTACTTGGTCCGTGGGATTGAGGGCACCCTCAGCAAGTTTGACAATGACACCAAGCTGTGTGGTGCAGTCAACGTACTGGACGGAAGGGATGCCATCCAGAGGGACTTTGACAGGCTGGAGAGAGCTCATGAAGTGAAACACTTCCAAGTGCAAGGTCTTGCACATGGGTCAAGCAATCCCAAGCACAAATACAGGCTGGGCAACGAGTGGATTAAGAGCTGCCCTGTGGAGAAGGACTTGGGTGTGTTGGTTGACAAGACGGTCAACAGGACCCAGCAACATGCATTTGCAGCCCAGAAAGCTGGGCTGCATCAGAAGTATGGCTAGCAGGTCAAAGGAGGTGATTCTGCCCCTTTTCTCCACTCTTGTGAGACTCCACTTGCAGTACTGCATTCAGCTCTGGGGTTCTTGGCATAAGAAAGACATGGATCTGCTCCAAAGGAGGGCAATGAAGATGATCAGGGGGGCTGGAGCACCTCCCCTGCTGAGGACAGGCTGACAGAGTTGGGATTGCTCAGGATGGAGAAGAGAAGGCTCTCTGGGGAGACCTTATAGAAGCCTTCCAGTACTTAAAGGGGACCTACAGGAAAGATGAGGAGGAACTCTATAAGGGAGTGTAGTGACAAGGGGTAATGGTTTCAAAGAGAATAAGGGCACATTTAGGTTAGATATTAGAAAGAAATTCTTTACTGTGAAAGTGGTAAGACACTAGAACGGGTTGCCCAGAGAAGCTATGGATGCCCCCTCCCCGGAATTGTTCAAGGCTGGGCTTCATGGGGCTTTGAGCAACCTGGTCTAGTGGAAAGTGTCCCTGCCCATGACAGGAGTGTTGAACTAGATGACATTTAAAGGTCCCTTCCAACACAAACCATTCTTTGATTTGGTGATTTGCTAAGAAGAACAATAGCTCCATCACTGCACAAGGCAGAGTGTCCCAGCAGCTGCCTCCTCAGAGGACTTACAATCTAGAAAGTACTTGGATCTGATACTGATTTCAAATGGAATGGGATCAAGTCTTTCATGTTGCTTTTTATTTTGTCAGTGAAAGGCACATGTCCAGTAGAATGCACTGGACATCACCCATACCACTGCCAACTACCTGGAATTTGAGCTGTAGACCTGAACCTCAATATACTGAGATGCAGTCCAGGGGGGCTGCAAATATGACCCTCAGAGTCTTGTAGGACTCTTTGATACTGCAGTTACAGCACTACGTTGTAACATGTACACCAGGCAAGTTGCTTTAGTGTTCATGCTGTAAAATTCTTATGGCTCATATGATTTACTGGCAAAACATATGGCCTCGTTCTGCAAGTGCAAAGTTTTGCACTTACGAGCACAAAGCAGAGAGTGATGACTGGGAATAGCCACCAGAGACAGCTGTTTCTGTTTTTAATGAGAGACATGTTGCCTGGCTATGAAATTACCAGTGATAAGAAGACCTAGTGAAGTCACTAAGAATGCTGCCAATGACTTTCCTGGACGGGTATCAGATCACGAGACAAATATTTAGGTACAAATCTCTTCAGTATTCTCCAAAAATAGCTGAACTGGGGTAGATCAAGGGTTCTGCCCAGGCTCCTGTATCAGACTGTGGCAGGGACTTCCTGGGGTGGTTTATATTTAAAAATTTGCAGTGGACTTGTCATCCTTACAGCGTTTGTTCAGTCTCAAGCCCATGTGAACTTTTAGCACCCACATCAACACTTGTTGATGTAGTTCCACAAATTTACTGCTTCCTAGAGCAATCACAGTCTTTGTTTTTGTGTGGTTTGCCTGTTTCCTATTAGCTTATTCCTACATTCCTACAAATGCTTTTGTAATGGCTGTTGAACAGTCAAATCTCTCTCTACAGCCTTCATCCCACCTTTTCAAGACGAAAAGTCATAGCTTACTTAAGTTGTACAGATGTCTCGGTATTAAGCTACTCCATACCTTTGATCACCCCGATGGCCTCCTGTGAGTCTCTCTCCATTCTGTAATACCCTTCTGAAACAAGGACAACACTATTGTAGTATTTAAGATGGCATAAACTAAGCTTATAGTACACTGGTATAATAAAATTCTCTTTTTACCCAATTTTCCTCTCTGACAATGTTCTGCATCTGAATTTGTTTTTTGATTGCTGTTGAACTTTGAGCTGACTCTTTCAAAGAAGTATTTCTTATGATCCTAAGGTCTTCCTAACTGGCTACTGTCAGCTAAGAGACCAGTATTTTACCAGGTATTAGGGAGAATTCAAACTGGTCTTTTCTTGTGTATATCACTTCACACTTACCTACATAGAATTTTACTTGCTTTCACTTGGAAGTGCTGCCAGCACTCAATCATAGAATAGTTGGGGCTGGAAGGGACCTTTAAAGGTCATCTAGTCCAAACCCCATGCAGTGAGCAGGAATATCTTTAACTAAATCAGCGTGCTCAAAGCCCCATCCAACCTTATCCTGAACGTTTCCAGGGATGGGGCTTCTACCACCTCTCTGGGCAACCTATTCCAGTGTTTCACTACCTTCACTGTAAAATTATGTCTTCCTTACATCTGGTCTAAAGCTTCCTTCTTTTAGTTTAAAACCATCACCCCTTGTCCCATCACAACAGGCTCTGCTAAAAAGACTGTCCCCATATTTCTTTCAGGTCCCCTTTAAGGTACTGAAAGGCCACAATAAGGTCACTCCAGAGCCTTCTCTTCTCCAGGCAGAACAACCCAAACCCTCTCAGCCCTTCTTCATGGGAGAGGTGTTCCAGTCCTCTGATAATTTTCGTGGCTCTCCTCTGGACCTACTCCATCAGGTTCATGTCCTTCTCGTGCTGAAGACTCCAGGTCTGGATACAGTACTCTAGGTGAGTAAGGTCTTTCAGCAATTGTTCTTCATACTCAACCTTTGTTCATACTACCTGGGTAAATGAAGTATCAGCAACAAGATTTATCACTTCACTGTTCTCTCCCAGGTCATTTATTAATATGGTGGACAGGGGTCCTCAAATACTCCAAAGCGGTTGCAACATTCCACCACTAGATGAGCACATTGTTTACTCCCAACCTGCAATTTCTCTTTTCTTTTCTCTGCTGTCAGAGAAAAGAATCAGAATTTAAGAGTAAGATGACCTTCCTCCTTATGGAGTGGAGATTTGGTTTCCTTAAGAAAATCCGGGTGAGGGAACTTGGTTGAAACTCTGTGGAAACCCAGAAAGACCATCTCAACCAGATCACACACAACCAACTGTTTGATGAATGCATCAAGAGCATTCAGGGTACCTCTTTTACTAAAGCTACATTTACCCTATTCATTATCTTCACAGAGATGCCAACTAGCTAAACTATTTTATTTCTAGTAATTTTCCAGTACATAAGCTACATTAGGAGGCAGTTTTCTTGATTTCCCCCATACTTTGTAAATACCAGCTCTACCTCCACCTTTTTTCTCTTCTTTATGAAAACCCAAACTGTGTCATTGTTAGTATTTAGCAACACTATGCAGTAGTATATTAGCTGTTTCTTTTCTTCACACAGTAGAAAAAGACTTAATACAGATACAGTTGTTTTATACAATCTTCCATTTCAGATAGCACCGCACTCTCCCATGCGTCATCTTCAGAATATTATGCACAAATGCTGCTCAACAAAGGAATTAGAGTGCACTCCTTGGACAAAGAAACTAAAGTGCATTCCTTATCTATGTTACTGAACAAGCTTGATGCTCTTTATCAGCCTATATGGGCAACCATAACCTGTGAAAAATGTAACCTGTGAAAAAAGTTAAACTGGTTTACCATCTTAGGAGAACAGTAGGAAATTCTCTGGCCAAAAAGTAAGGCAGTGTTTACATCAAAATAAATGACTTTTATATGCTTTATGAGCAAAAGAAAAAGACCCCATCATACTCATAAACTCTCAACATCTACAGAAATGCAAAAATGAAGTAAGCTTCTAAATAAAATTTCAGACAGAAACAAAGGCCTCAGAGACAGATGGATACTAAAAGCCTAATGGAAAGTTTCATAATTATCATGCAGTATTTACAGCCTAGTACATCCAAAATAAGAGATTGTTACGTGAATTTGGTGTGAAATACAGAGAAATAGATACAATATCCATTTTTAATGGGCTTATCTACTCATTATCTGTCTATCTGTATTAACACACAGAGGTAAACTCAGCTATTCTTTGACCTTACCAAAATACTGCCTCATGCCAATTGTGCAAGAAGTCTGCTGCTTCTTAATCTAGCATCATTCAGCAGTACAGTGTGCACTCCAGCACCTAAAAACCAAACTCTAATACAAAAACTAGGAAGAGAGCATGACTTAATAGAGGGGTAGTACAGCTGCTAAGAAGCTGTTGTCTCAAGAACTTTGGGAATTAGTATCAAGTTTATTCTTAACCCATGGAAGGAGATCTCATACATTCTTGACTATTTGCTGACTTCTTAAAAAGAAAAGGTTTCTTCTTTAAGGTTTACATAACTTAAGCACCTGAGAAGTATTCTGGAAAATGAGCATCTTTAATATGGAAGCAATATCCCTGCCCCCATCACAATAATGCTGTTGAGAGCTATAACACATTGCCTGAGTAACAAGTCTGCAACCAAAATTGGAGATGATCATAGCTAATGTTCATCATATCCTCTGTTAACAATAAAAGACAACAGAAATTTTAAAAATAATAAAAAACCCCACAACCCAGTCACTGAATTCCTTTTAATTAACATTTTAAAAAAGATTTAAAGTCAGTCAAGTGTTCTCCCTACTCCTTTAGAACAAATCCTGCTTTCATATACTCAGGGCACCTAAAAAATGTAAGAAGTTACCTAGAAGATGCAATATTTTGTAGAAGTACAAGACACATTTTTAAAAACAGCTTTTTCCTACAGAAGAAACTGATTCATTGCATCTTTCCTCAGAATGTGAAAAAAGTATCTGTTATTCTCTAAGGAGGCTTCTGGATGCTCCACAGGAAAAAAAAAAAAAAAAAAAGAAAACACAAAACCAAACCCAAAGCAAAACAAAAATACATTCACAGAACACTTAAGGGAGAAAGGAAATGTGTCATAAGAGAAAGGTTGAGAAGACCTCACCCAGAAGAACTCTGAGTCAAAAGAAACCTCCCTTCCCCTCTGAAAGATGATAAAAAAACCCATGCATTCATATCATGTTGACTTCTAGTAGACATTTCTGGCTAAGGTGTAACCTATGAAAGAGAGATAACTAATCTGAGTCCATGCACTCTTTTGCTGAATTGTCAGATGGTCTCCACCATGAACTGTTTCTTATCTTTTAACTTATACATAACTAAAGAAAAAAGTAGAAAGCAAAAGGGAAGAAAATATGTACAGCGTAAGGCTATTCCACTGCAACACAAAACAACCCCACCCTCAAGTATGACTAAAATAATTTCTACAAAAGTAGGATCAGCCAAGTAGGTAAATCTAAAGCAATTTGAAACTTTTCCTCTCTGGCCACAGGACTCTGATCAGAGAAGAGTTTTCAAAATAATGCAAATACATGGAGGATGAGGTAGAAGATAGTAAGACAGTGAGAATATGGTGCTTATAGAGGTGATCGCAGCAGATGTTAAGTGCTTTTTAGACACCTGCCTATGCTAAACCTCAGTTCTGCAGATACCCATGGTAGATGTTCTCATTCAGTTATGATTTTTCTGTCCCTCAACTTCTCTACAACTTCAGTGCCTGCTGGAATCATACCTCTCATAAAATTATGTTTCTGATAGTCCAAGAAAATTTGTGAGAAAAAAAAAGACAGCCATCCACACAAGCACAGGTTCCTTCTAAGCACTTGGCTGTTTCTCAGAAAGAAAGCCAACTGCAGGACTATTATTATTTGAAATACCAGATTTAGCCAAAATACCCAGGAACAAAGCAGACTCAAAAAACTTTAACTCACAGGGCACACAGATGGGGAGCACCACTGATGGCATCCTTCCTGACACAGCCATACATAAATGTACCTCACTCTACACTGTTCTACAGGATCTGCAGTCATTGCTTTAGGGCTTAATTTGCAGCCCCAGGGAAAGATGTAATTTTGAAAACATGAGAAGAAAAGCAGTATCAGTGTGATTTCATACCAATCAAGATTACCCTTGCAGTCAGCTAACCACAAATCTATGGCATTAGATTATGAAGAAGTAAGGTAGAAGACTGCTAATAACTTTGTGCAAACTTGCAAGAAGAGTATCTGCAAAAAACCCAACTGTGGTGGTAGGACATTAGTGGAAGAAATGCTAGCTTTGCTGAGATTTTTATATTAACAACCTCAATTTACACTCCTTTTGCAACAGAAGGTGCCATAGTGAAAAATAATATGGTATTAAAATCACAGTGGTCAGATATTGAGTTGCTGAGCAACCAGACGTAGTTTCTGACATCTTTAAAGTTTGGAAAACATCAAGCTACAATCTCAGCTTCCTAATTACGGCCAGCTGAGCTAAAAAACTTGGCCACTGTTTTAAAATACATTTTATTTCTAAGGAAGATAATGAGTCACATTTCCAAGTGGCTTCCAAGTCCATGCCTGCAGCATACACACATACACATGGGAAATTTGAGAACTGCAAATTCAGACTGATTCTGGAAATTTGGGTGTAATAATGCTTTGAACAGATTTAGGATGATAATTATTATTTCAATTTAATTTTATTCATACATGTCCTTCACTGCCTGTCCCTTGTTTTCACTACTTGAACATTATTCTGTGATTCTTGCTGGCAGAATGAATTCTAGGTACGTTTTCACTATATGCTGTGATCATTTGCAATGTCATTTGAAGTATTTCAGGGTTGCCTGCAGATGGGCACAAATTCAATGGATTTCAGCAGGACATTTCACTGGAGTGTTTCTTCCTTTTGTTGCACTCTTAAAATGATCAATCAACCAGAGGGGACCTAAGCTTTCAACCACTCGAGTATTCTATTTATATTGATTTACGTATAGAAGGACAGTAACTAGTACTGTTAACACAGATTCTGCCATTAGAAAGGCACCACTATCAAAGGAATGAAAATGCTGCTAAATGGCATCCTAGAGGATGCCTAACCCAGTGTTCTGACAGGTCCACAGCATCCTATCAACAACTGCCAGCAGAATCCTAACTCTTTCAAGTGCAATATGCACTGCAACAGGGGAACATAGGTCACAGGAGTCTGCTACCTCCAACAGAAGTACATAAACGCTTGAAAATAAAATTAAAAAAAAAAAAAAAGAACATTATGCAGTGGTATTAGAAATCATCAACTAAGATGGCAAAAATATTTCCTCTGCATTTCCACATTTACAATTTCCTTCCACTTAAGATGTACAGCAAATGCTGAAAGTATCTTCTCTATATAAACAAGGAATTTGGCAAATTTTTAGTGTGAGCAACTTATTTTCTTCAGTAAAGACATAAAAGTCTTATTTATATTTGTTCATGATAAAATGATTCTCTTAAAGCTGAACTTCTCACTTAAGCATAAGGTTGGTCAAACTGCAGGTAGGGAGAAAGAAAGCTGCCAGTAATGATCTGAGTGACTCTCTTTGGCCGCAATATTCATTTTTATTCATGTGAGTAAGCCCCTTCAATGAATGAGGTGAGAAAATATCAGCCTTGATAAACCACTGGGGACAAGCTGTCTGCTCTAAAGCTCTGGCCTTAACCAAGAAAGGGGAGTCAACAACTGTCCTCAGGAACTCAAGCTTTGAGATTTAAATGGAAAAGAGAAGAACGTAAGAAGCAGAGCAAAACCCACAGTATGTCACATACGTTTGTTTACAGCAACTTCCAGGCAACTATATACACATGAAAATAAACCTGTGTCAGTTTATAATGGAACCTTCTGAAAGTGTGAGGCGAGTTCCTCACCCGCACTAAAAGCAACAATACCATTTTAATTTAAACCCCCTGTCCTGCCATCTGAGACAAGATTAAAATATATGAACCAAATGTTAGAATATTGCATCTGTTACATTGCCCTTTTCTTCGATTTGTAAAGGAATTTGACTGGCTAGTAGCAAATCCCAGATGCCTCCTGTTACATCTACATATTATATGAAAGTGCTTCTGTTCTAAAAACTGTAGCAGCTGAAATAGCACACAGCTCTTTTATCACAGTCTACAGGTTGCATTTCTGGTTTCTGGAGTTGACATCAGAACTATTCTACAGATGAAGGCTCTGAAGAGACCTCTTCTAATTTTGATGTTGCCTCCAAAAAGCCTCATGATTTTATTCTGAAAAAACCACTCAATTTCACAGAAAAGGTTCTTACAGAAAGTCCCTGAGGCCTTCTTTATCATCCTCCCTCACTTAAATTTCTGTATTTCCCCATATACTAAAAAAAAAAAAAAGAAAAAAAAATTACTCCCATAAACTCATTTGCCAGTGCACAATATGCCCAACCTTCAAAACTCAAATACTCAATTCAACAGTTCTTCCAAGAAATGATCCAAACACACTTATTTTTCTTTTGAAGAGAGGTCACTGAATAAGCCTCCAAGGAGATGTGGTTTAATTGTCAGACTTCACTTGTGGTTTTTCTCTGTGTGCTCTATCTACAATGGCATACGCATACAGGTTTTCTCTCTCACCCCCTACACTGTTCTGCTCTACTTTCTAGATGGTGTGGGCTCCATGTTGCAACTTAAGAAAGGAGGGGAACTCCAAGCTTCTAAAGCATCCAACCTTACGGATTTCATACTGAAAATGTTACCATACCTTAACCTTCTGAAGAATATTTTTTTTCAAGGGACTTCTCATTATTCTAAACAGACTTCTCATTATTCTAAACTTGGAAGATATTTAGAAAACAGCGGGGAAGTCTCCAGGGAAGAAATCTGTAGACTCCTTTCTCTGACTGCATTCCTTTGCAAACTACTTAGTACATGTTCAGCACACTCTGAAATACTGCTCAACTGTGCTCTAAACAAAATGATTATTTTCTAAAGGAGGTTTAAAACAGAGGGAATGCTACCTTTACATAGACATGGAAAACTAATGATGCTGCACTAAAAAGTAATTAAAGTTACTGCAGGGACCTTACCCTCAAGGAAGCAAGTGACTGTAAGCCCCCCGGAAATAAAAGCTGCAATATGGCAAAAATATATTGCAGTAATCCACCTGTCCAGAAAAGTGATTGGAGAACATTTATATCTAAAGCATACATTAAAACACCCCAGTCTTCTTACACATGGAAATTTCTGATTGCAACAACTAGGAAGGGAGATGAGATATATATTCCTAATCATCTGTGCTATAAAGAAAAATGAATGCCCTGGAGCTTATTAATTGGCTAAAAACAATGGGCTTATTTGGTTTGAAAGTCAAAATGCAGGTATTCATAGTGGCTACAGTATTATTTCTCCTACACAACTTTATGGAACCAGATAGTTAAAAAATGAAAAACCTTACAAAAGTTCTGAATACCACCTTTTCCATTTTCTATTAATGTGCTAGCTTCACTGGAAATAAACATGTTCCCCTTTTGCAGGATCTTCCTGTTAGTAACAGTTGCACATAAATAAAGTTTTCTAAACAAACATCTTATCTTTTTATGGAAGGAAGTCCATTAATAAGGAATTGACGTCCTTTCCTAAAAAAAAAAAAAAGATCAGTGCTAATTCTTTCCCATAAACTAAAGAAATAAACTCACACCCTGAGATTTTTTACTCTATTTTCACAGCAAACTGGATAGTCTGCACGTAGATAAAATAGAACTGTTTGGGTTTTCTTATAAACAGTATCTCTGTTGCTACCTTGCCACATGATATTGAATAATTGATCTCTTCCCTCAGTTTTTGATTGCTTCATGAAACTTTTGTTTCATTTCAGTTGTACTCCACACATTCTTGTTCAAATTACAGGGCAGCCTGCAAGCAACTTTCAGCCTGGGAGCTTCAGGAGCACACTGTAACTGTGTAATATTTTAACCTATGCAGCCATCTTCAGAAAGGTGTCCTTTACCCATCAAATGCAGTCAAACAGACTCTAGCAACTGTGTTCATATCTACTGTGCTCTCCACTGGTTTGTCAGCTACACAAAACATTTCTATTGCACAAAATAAAAAACAATAGATACATTTCTCCCAATGGCTTCAGAAAGCCAGCGTTTTGATCTATTTGCAACAATGCTGAAAATAGACATGTTAATGTGTTTAAGAACAGCTTACATTCTCAGTGGTTTTGTGCAACACAATTTAAAATCTCAGTGTCACACTGCAGGGAGATAAGCCTAAGAGAATGGCACAACAGTATAGTCTGTGATTACCATACTTGTGTAAGCTTAAGAGTTACAATGTCATTGTGCTTTTGTATAAAAAGATCTATTTATCTTAAACACATTAAATGTTTAATTGAGGAACACAAGAAACTTTAACAAAATATTTAGTGCAAGAATTTCAAAAGGAAGTTTTTAAAAAAGCAAGTGCAAGAAAATGTTGTTTCTCTTCAGCTGTGTCTACCAACAAGTGCTATTTCAAAGCCACCTATTCCAATTTTGAAAGATGGAACACCACTATTACATTTATAGATATCCTAAGAATGGAGAAACAAGATTCCACAATCCTTTACCAAAAGCATCCACCAACTTGCACAACGCTTCACTGAAGAAAGCACTTAATGTATATCTTAACGCAGATAAATTAAAAAGAGTGTTAGGAAGTGAGACTGAGCACTTCTCCACTATACTGAACTCAGAGATTCCCTCCTGGCTCCATTTTGTACTAATACAGTTCACTTTCCAAAGATCAGTTCTCTGTAGAGGTGACAAGCCCTAAGCACATAGTGTCAGTCCACATTATACAACTTGAAGATACTGGTTCCTTGCATTGTTATTTAGCATCCATTTGTAGCTTTACACTCTGACTTTTACATTTTATGTTTAGAATGTAATAATTTTATGATGATGGTAGAACTCAAAGTCTTAATCTACTTGCCCATGTTTAGTAACATACATACCCGAATGTCACTATAAAAAGAACAAATTCCTTTTCCCTTAACTCTATTCTTTTTAAAAGGTTAGGTCTTCAGAAATGCTTCCCCCCCATTTCTGTTTAATTCTTGATAACTGTATGGTGGAACAGTGACCATTTTTAAAAGAAAAAAACTGAGCACTGCTTTAAGAAGTCAGGTGGCAGAGCTCAGAAAGCAGACCACATTATCTGGTATCCCACAGCAGCACTGGGAATAGGGATGTAGGCAAGAGTCTAACAACTCTCTGGGCAAAACAGCACACTGAAGACTTTTATTAGTTGCTAGAACTGTCACCCATTTTCCGGACTGCCCTGGCCAGTAAGGATAACTGGTCACTCTATAGGATTTCCAGCTTTTCTACCTTCCTTACTTTTTCTTCACCCTCCTTCTTTTAGCATAATGCCTGACAAGAGATTCTTGGCATGGGAGAAAGCCTGGGGCAGTATCAAGAAAGCTCAGTTAATAGGTACAAAACTCCGACACATTTGATAAATCTATATTGTAAGATCAAAAGTTTTGAGGAGCTGCAGTTAATGGCTAGCCAAAACACCTTTGAATGACTTTAGTGCTGATGAATGAACTGATGTCAGCCAGCACGTCAAGCAAAGAAGCCCATTCTGTGGTGTCACTGTTACCTGTGCCACTGTCTTTTCTTGTCCACTCATCTCCTCGTTCTGCCATGCAAGTGCCGCAACTGGTGGAGGAGGTGCTCTGCGCTTTTTCACTTCAGGGTTTGCTGCCATTCCTGAGATGTTACCAAGGGACAGTGATGGGCCCAGGCTACCGGAACGAGAATGCACGGACGGGGAATTTGGTGCTGTGGAAAAACCCTGCAAATAGATTAACGTCTTGGATTAACATCACTTTTTAAAAACAATGGGAAAGAAAGAAGAAAAACAAGACACATCTGGTTACCGTTTAAACAATGATATGAACAATCGTGTGTGCTCCCCTGCCAAACTTGCTGAATTGCAAACTGTAACTTTTGGAAATTTCTAAAGGTCAACTGGAACAAAGCTTACAGGCAAGTCAGGAGGCACAATGAGCACCTACTGCAGTATAACAGTAGTACAGATGGGAACACTACTGCTGCTTGCTATTTAAAATATAAGCTTCATAGAGACACATAATTATGGTTATCCAAATGCATTTGCTGTTGTATTTAAATTACAAGTAGTACACATTTCTGAAAGCAAGATTTACTCTTAAATGAGAACACCGTATTAATCACCTAGTGTCCCAAGTTTGCCTTTTTTATTATCAATCTGCCTGATTTACCTGCATCTTCTCTGAAGATTTATGTAACAGAAACTGTTACTATCATGCAAAATCAAGTATAATAATTTACAGTCTACTGAAAACAACTATTTAACCTGGTCAAAAGATGTCTTACAGACAAGCAGCACTCTGGATTTTAACAGGCTCAGGTCAAAGGAGAAGAAGAAACAATTTCAGTAATTCTTCAATGTTAAAAATTACTTTAGTTCTCATTGAAAACTACAAAATCAATGGAAAAAGTTCCACTAATTTCAGACCAAGGCCTTTATACGTGTTTTTATTAGTGTACAAGCAGAAGTATGTGTAGTCATACAAATAAGAAAGACTAAGAACCATGACTGCTTGAAAATGTGCATTTTTAATTTAGTTTTGACACTTAAATTCAACATAATTAATTTTTTTGAATCTGCTAATAAAGATCTTGCAAAAAGTTTTCCCTCAAAATCTATGAGTCATCTTTAATTTTTAATTTAATTTTTAATTTTAATTTAACTTCCATATTAAATTGAAGATTTTACTTTTTAATTAAGTTATGAGATAGTCACTTCCCAGAAATGGCTTCTGTGAAATCATCACTGATACCAATCCAACATGAGCTGGAACAGGACACCTATTCTGGAAGCACAGGCTGATGGCCACTGTTGATAATGCTGTTCTTATCACAACAGAACATGCTAACGTACTTGCAAAACTCACCCATCGAGGACGTAAAACTCTCAGAAGGACTTTTGTCCAAAACCACAGAATACATACCAGCAGGAAACTAAAGGCCACCGCAAATCCCGTCACTTTCCAAATAAAAGAGGTAGTTCTTTAAACATAAATTTTCAAATCTGGAAAGTGATGGAAAATGCTTTGCCTAATTCTATGGCTGCCTCGTTGTGGTGGATATCTGGATCTCCAGGGGAGTGTAACTTGCAGTGAATCTGACTTGTGACATGGCATAATAATTCCACTCTGCAAGTGCCAAGTGGAATTTTAGCAAAAAATTAAAAACATGGGGCAGAAAGCTCAAAAAGACAATTTGTTTAATTTTAGGACTTACGAGGAAGCACTGATGAAGCATTAAGAGTTAAAAAATACAGCAATGCAAAAAGATGTACGTAACAGAGGTTCCTGACTGCCTGGTAAAGTTCAATGTGAAAGCAAGTGAAAATGCTAAGTGCAGATAATAAACTGATTTGTGTCTTGCCCTGCATTTACTACACATGTGATAACTATCACTGACTTAAAACTACCAGCTGGATGCTTTTGCTATCTTTTATGTTGCACCCTGCACAGCAGACTTCATCTTCGAATAATATATTTAGCACAAACAGGGCATGTTACCAGTCTTCTCTGACTGGCTGGAGTTTTACTGAAGGATTAAAGCAGTATTTGCCACATCGTTTTCATTGCCAATTTCTCTGTAGACCAGCAATAGTTTCCTCACTTTTCTAGCACATGGAGAAAATAGGTTGAAGGGGAATGTGGGGTTTAGAAGATTAGGTCTAATATCATAAGGCACTATATTTTTTCCTTGGCCCTGTATCTTTGGCAGTGGAAAAAATAACAAACTCATCTGCAACATACAAGTCTGAAGTCATTCTCAGTGCATATTTGTACCCAGTTCTATCAAATAAAGTTTGTTTACTTCTGAAGAGCTGACAGGGTTCACAGGGTGAAATACAAAGCAGTCTCTTTTCACACACTTATGAAACGACTGAATAATTTTAAAGTGTATTCTACAGGTATGCTTTTGTGACTGTTTTAATTCTTCTATTTTCCTTGTTGGATAAAAATGTTGAGAAATTTTGTTAAGAGATTTAAAGGTGTATACAAATAATAAAAGCTCCCTAAGGCTTCCCTCCCAGCATTACAAATACAGGGTACTGGTAAGAAGATAGATGTATTCAGCTTTAAATTACTATCCTATTCTATTCTCCCTCAAGGTCTCACGGCTAAAGAGCTATCGGAATCCTCTTCCAGGCAACAGATCACTGTGAAGGAATACACTGATGAACAACTAAACATTTTAAAGCTGAGGTTTTTTTAAAGCTTGCATTTCCTAACAGAAGATCTAGGGGGAAAAAAAAAAAGTAATACTTACATGACACTATAAATAGTTTATAATAAAAAAAATTTTACTGAAATAAAAAA
>JAAGNO010027457.1:64597-89169 GCA_033439905.1 Ceryle rudis
CATCGCTCCAGAGCGGAAAGATAGCTCTGCAGGAAACGAAAATGATTAAAAGCGCTGGTAAAAAAAAACCAAACCTTGGCAATTATTCTATGTTTTCCAAGTCCACCCTTTATAACAAGCCCATTATTTACTGGGTGAGCATTTCAAGAATGCTCATGTAAAGACTCTTCTCCTAAAGTAAAAACTCGCTATGGCTTCCAGGAGAATGGTACAAGGACAACTTCAACTTGTCTAACTGGAGGCAGACCTTCAAGCTCTCCCATGTGTTACTCCTTTTCAGTAGCTTTAAGAGTTAAAAAAACCAACTCTGAACCCAAACCACTGACCTAAGTGTTTCGGCATGACCTGTCTTTTGTTGTAAACCTAATATAGTGAGACAGCTTTCATATTTTATGTTGTGTTACATGCAGTGCAGCTTCATTCCAAATCAGTGGATTTTGGAGGTTTGGTTTTCAGGGATTTTAGCAAGGCAACTATTAAGAGCATATATCAACTAAGCAAACTTGCAGGGACTTGATATGTACATGCCACTTACCCAAACCATCTCTCATGTCTTGTTGTTTTAATTTGTTATCAATGGATCAATTTCAGTGGAATTACTCAAATTACAGCAGTGTAAGAGGAAAACCAAGCTCAACTACTACAGCCAGTTTAGCTGGCTAAAAAAGTCAGCCCTTATCCTCTGTTTCATTTGACAAACAGGTTAGCATGAATGTTCTGCTCAGAACCAAAATCAGCTCCTACAATCTGTGGTTTTTGCAACTGCACTGCCAAAAAAAAAAAAATTTAAAAAAAGGAACAATAAGGGGGAAAAAAGAATAGTCGCGTGAGAAAAAGAGAAAAAGAAAATTAATGGAAAATAATTATATGAAGATCTTTTAAAAATAAAAATGTTTTCCACCTTGGAAAATCATAGTCTTTCGTAGACCACTAGGTGTTAGAGCACTCTGGTAGCAGTTTGAACAAGTAAGTAATGCAAATGAGCAAGAAAAAAGAAACAGTTTCCTCTTTTTTTTTTTTTTTTCTCCTGAATTAAGCCAAAGTAAACCCAGCATGAACACAGATACAGCAGCATAGCTCAGTAGTCAAGTTAGACTCTAGTTACACAAGGGTCTTGAACCTGTACTGAACCACAGCTATGGAATAAAGTCCATTTCAATTCCCTAGAGTAGATGTTGGAAGGAGGAGAGAAACAGCTGTAGTACTTACATATGGTGCCATCAGGTTTCATGGCTTCATTCTTCATGCTATACTTTCTAGCTAGTTACTTGCTCTCATTAAACTTCTGAAATCTAAGGAACTTTCCTTTTTTTTTTTTTTTCCCCTAACATACAAGATGCTTCCATTGGGGTTAAGTTGTTAAATTTTAGGGTATTTTTCCTACTAGTTTTTCCAGCTGAAATTTAGCTTTTGAAGACTTTTTGGAAGGGCAAAGAGGAGCTGTTAAAAACACACCAGTATGGAAGGCTCAAAGTAACCTGGTAACTTAGGCATACCAGTCCCATTTTCAAAAGACCCTGGGAAGTCAACTTTCTCAAAGACTACCAAAGTCCATGGCCTGCTGAACTCAACACAACCACGATTAAGAGCTTAAAGCAGAGGCCAATAGGTGTTTCAAGGTCATCAATCTAGAATGCAATTACAAAATATCCTTTGCAAACTACTCCCTTTTCAAAAATTAACAGAAGCTCTGGTATTTTATGGATACCTCTGGAAATTTTAATGTTAATAAAATAATGTAGGATTCATCTATTCAAATATAACAGTACTGCTGCAAGAATTCCATTTACAAAAATAGATGTGTATAAAAATGGAAGTCAGCTTACGCTTGTTTTTAAAAGATATCCTTCATATGTAACTCCCTTATCCAAAGCCCTGTTATTAGCATTTCCTTGATTTTCTGATGACACTAAGTGGCATTTAAAGGTCAGCAAGGAAGAGACTGCAGCTGGCCTGTGAGACTGACTTGACTTCCCGTTCCCTGTCCACACTGGTCAATAAAAATTTTTCAAAATGTCAAGTTCTTTTCTTGTGAGGTTGCTACAGCCAGGCCATTCTTCCGCAGCTCTTTGCCAAAACTCACATATTTGAGCTCCCAGTCTTGTTATGCAATTTCCTTCTGAGAAGTTTTTAAATCAGAAGTAATCAATTGAGCTGTTTTTAAGCACTCAAAGTACCAGATGTATCAGCAAAAAGTAAGGGGTTTTATTTTTTCCAAAACTGAGACAAAAAGTAAGAATAAAGGTATTATAAAGGAAATAATTTGGGGGGGGTAAGTGTACTGTGGGTAAATAAAAAAGGTAAGATTTAGAGCAGGCAGACAGATCCATCTACTCAGTGAAATCAAGAATGTTTATGCCTGTTGGACATTTAAACTCAATTAATGCAAATTTTTATTGATTTGTTGAATGACATCAGAACTCATTACAACTGGCCACTTAAAACATCAGACAGGTTACCTTAGACCTACTGCATAAATTGAAGGCAGATGCTGCTTTCCTTGACATGATACTAACATTCCTTATACTAGCACTAAATCTGACAACACCAAAACTGAATTAATCCATGCTCCTGCTTCAAAACCAAAGTATAATACTGTGGTCAGGAGATTGCTTGGAGACATAGTTTAAAAAAAAGCCATCCAAATTGTGACTATTCAGATTTTCCTTTCTAACCAGCCACACTGAATAGTTTGATTTTTGTACTCCCTGAAGCACTTGTGATTCTGCTACTTGCATACAGTCTGCAGTCAGAAAGGAAAAAAATTAACCTTTTCCTGCTCTGATCTAAAAAAAAAAAAAAAAAAAAAAAAAGAAAAAAAAAGTGCATTTTTATGCAATTTACTTTATGTTGCTCTATTACCTCCTTGCATTTTGCTATAGTAGGAAATTATGTGGTCACACATCACAGTATTAAGAGAAAAAACTATTTAAATTCCACAACAGTAACTCATACAGGCAGCAGCACCATGTTGATTTTTTTATGTCTGTCGAGTAAGCTTTCAAGGTTTTACTGTAAAAGTTTTGAGCTATACTTTGAAGTCTGTACAACCACAGTGCTATCTTATGCTTGTGTAAGTCTATTATAGTATCTAGCTAGCAATTCCAGATCTTGTGGCCAGGGCTCATTTGGTGGACACCAGAACTTGCAGAGACAGAATTAGAAATGTCTGAGAACATTCTCTCTCCTGTGCCCCTGCCAGTTCTCCCTCACTGTGGCCAAACATGTTCTTCTTGGTTTAGTACAAAGTTTGTTGATCAGAAATCAGGTCTGAGTTCTCCAAAAGTGAACAAACTACCATGGCACATAAAAACCAGTGGAATACAGATCTGTGAATTCAACAAAGTATATACAATATCCAAGCATCTCAGAAACTGTCAAATAATTTATACTTTTTCAGAGTTTTATGATAGATGTGCTTCCTCAATGCTTTTGAGAATAGAAGCTTTTAAATGACCTCTGGTGCTTTAATATTCAATAAATTTCCTCCAAATAATTTATTCTGTTTTCATGTTTCACTCTTCAGATTTACCCAAGTCACACTACTCTTCATGCTTAACAAAACCTTTGTCTGTTACTGCTACCCAAAAATCACTCATGTCAGTCTGAAGAAGTCTCCCTGGTAGAATCAAAAAGACAGTCACAGTATCAAGGGAAATGGATGGCATTATTTTTTTTCCATCACAGCAATACATGCAGAAAAGGGAAGACAAGCTAACTTGATTTACATTTGTGTGTTTGTATCAGCTCTTCTGTTTAAGTGACAGCATGTTTAAAAATAAATTCATAGTTGAGTAGCATCCCAACAGAATTAGCAAAAACAACCTTTCTTGACAGGAGGGGTAGATATTACACTTTCTCAATTATGGGACAGAGGGAAAGAAGGCAGAACTGCATCTCAACAGCTCAGAAGCTGGGAGCAGGCAGCATCTGCCTGGTGCTAAATGAGAAGACCAAAGTGTATAAATTGGTGTTTGGAAGGCACACATAAATCATTTGTGTCCTCTCCTATCAATCTGCACACTGACATCACTGCAGTAATCATCAAGCAAATATCCTGTGGACCTCATGAATTGGAGCTCGGGAACTCGTTAAAAAGAAGAGAAACTTATCTTCTTTGATTCAGAGCTGTTAGCATTGACAAATCATTCTCAACTCAATGCAGTGAAAACAGACTTGCTACAAATCTTTCTAATGCATAATTTGTTTCATTTATGTCACTGTGTATCCTGTGAAGGATGAAAAATTGTGTTGCTGAAATCTGAAACTATTTAGCTACAAATGAAAGAAACTTAGGTTTCTAAACATTCTTTTCTGAACAAACGTGATTGGCAAAGCAAGTGGGTGTACGTTCAAAGAAGCAAACTTCAGCACACCCACAGAAGCCAATATATTTTCCACTTAATATTCCACTTTCTACCAGATTCTCAATTTCCAGAAATACAGCTAGAATCTATGAAACATAAAATTATTGGGAGACATTTCAACATTGGTATAAATCCACTGACATCCATGAAACAGCCACAGGCTTCAGCACACAGTATTACAAGTATTACTTTCTGGATCACAGATACATTTTTAATACCCCTAAAATGTAAATATTCTTGCTTTTGTTTTGCATATGTAAATACTAGAAAGATAAAGCCATGATTAACATAGCACAGAAAGTTTTTCTACATCAGGTTATTTTTTTATGCTACTTGGCAGCTTAATGGAACCACTGCTGTCCATGACTTGGGTGGGGGATAGGAGTACAGACTACAGACACAATCTGAAGTGAATTCCAAAGTCAAGTTGAACCATGAGTGACAGTCTGAGATGCCAGCAGATGCTTAGGATGAGGTTTGTTTGCATTTCATACAAGTGTAAAATGATTTATCTTGACTTCCTAAAGTGTGTGGACAACTTCATGTCTCATTTGCTAAAATGCTGTCTTTTTTTTTTTTTTCCTTCTTTAATATCATCTTAGGAAAATATGAGATTGAATTTAAATATAAAATGCACCTTCTTAGGGCTGATTTACATCTTTCTGGTTAGACTGCTAAAAACTTATTTTCTACAAGTTCAACTCTTTGTCACAGTGCACTACTAAAATGTGTCAGCCTATAAAAAAAAAAGACTGTATTTTGAAAATAGATTTTTCATAACTGTCAAAATACAAATATGTAAATCCTATATGGGGAGAAAGATTGAATTCCAAAACATCCCCAAAAGGGAATGGCTAACAAAATAAGAAGTCAGCAAATTCAGCTACTCACATCACTTAAAGATTTTTGGATAGCTGTGTGCATATATGCGAAGGAAGTGTATCATTACATCTTAGTGCAATATTTTTGTCAACATACTATGCCAAACTAAAAAGAGCAGAAGAGCTAATCTGTAAAGAAAAGGAAAGGGTTATCTAGTCAAGATGAAATGTCTCATCAAACAGGGGCAAAAAGTGGGCTTGTTATGAGAGACACAGCGGGAGTTCAGTGAATTATAAAAGGAAACAGGAAAAAACATAACAAAGCACTGCAAGTCTCTTCTGGCTATTAGTCCAAGTGGTATGAAAGCAGACTCAGAAGAAGTAGGAATGAACACAGGAAGAAATGAACAGAGAAACAAAAATACAGTTATTATGGTGAAAAATTGAGTGTGTTCACCATATCTGACCTGAGAGGAAGTCCTTGCAGAAATTCAAAGACAAAAATCTGGAAAAGGAAAGCAGCAAAGTAAAAAGCAGAAGACTTCACTGAATGTGATGATCACGGACTAGCTTGTATTCTGGGGAAAGAACAATGAACTAAGGAGATCATGCGGAACATAAACCATATTCTGCAAAAAATCTCAATGATTGCTCACATTAGCCCAGAAAGATGGCAATATTAATGCTCAGTTGTTGACATGAAGACAGTGGGGGGAAAGTCACATGAACAGAACTCTTTACTGGTTAATATTCCGTACTGAAAGGAAAGAGGATGTCGTGGTTTAAGGTCAGGGCATCCCTCTAGACCTGTAACAGATGCTCTCTGTTAAGCCCCCTCCCTCCCCAAAGGGGAAGAGAAAGGGAATAAGGGAGGAGGCTTAGTGATTAGAAAAGGAAACTAGAACAGCTTGAATGAAAATAAAATAAAAATGGAATATATACAAATATGTACAAAACTAGTATCGAACCAAACACCACCACCACCACCCTGACCCGGATGGTAATTACATCACTATCACCACTGATGCTATAAAGCAGGCACTGGAAAAGTCCTGGACTGGGCCCAGCAGCAGACGGGAGCTGTGTTCAGGAGCTGGATTCTGGTACCAGATTCAGGAACATACCACACAGATCAGAATCGAAGGCAGAACGGACAGAGTCCTCCTCAGAAGAAACTGGAAGAGGACCCAAACAGAGCTAAGCAGGGCCCAGCAAAGTGGGGCTTGATCCTCGTGATCCCTCAGCTTATACTGAATATGATGTATATGGGCTGGAGTACCTCGTTGGTCAGTTTGGGGTCACCTGCCCTGTCCACTCCTCCCTGCAGGTGCGGCCTTTTACTTTCTGCACCCCCCCTAATGTGGTGCACAGGATCCAGCAGTGGCCTTGGTCTGCACACCAGCCCTTGGTACTAACTCTGAACATGGGGTGTTATCACTGCCAGCAGCAGACACTACCAGGGAAAACACACTGCTCATTTCAGAAAGTGCATTTAGTAAAAGAACTGAGATGAAAAGTAAAATCACTGAGCAGAATTAGTTCTGTTCTCACTCAAACCAGGACAGTAGGATTTATTTGTCAGTGTGTAATAAGTATTTCTGTGGTAGGGATTTAATGCATGCTAAGACATGGAATAAGGCAGAATGGAAGAAAATAGACAAAGAAACATTTTGAAACCTACAAAGAGAGGTCTAAAAGCCAAGGACAGATCCTAATGGGAAAAAGCATTTTAAAGAAACCTGAGAACAAATAATTACAGAGGAAAATCACATGGACTGAATGATTCAGTTCAATCCCAGTATAGAAAGAAGATAGAAAAATATCAAGCCAGAAGGCAAACAAGGATTCAGAAGAGGCTATTTCCACTTGGCCTTGGAAAACAATTCGCACACCTAGTGAGAGCAATCTTGGAAGAGTGAGAATGCAAAAAGCCCAATTTTTCTAAGTCTGAATAGGATGGTTTCTCCTATCTCTCACACTTTTGCGCTATGTGAAAATAGATTAGCTCAATCCAATAGTGTTAAACAACCAAGCTGAAAACAAAAACCTGTTTTTATTAATGGTCTGGCAACAGACTTCAGGAAACAGGGAGTTCAAAAGGTCAGAAACCAACAAAAGCAAAACCACATTTTCGTAATTTCCACTGGTGTTAAGCATTCATCAATCAAAAATAAACACAAAAAGGATCAGAGGTCTTGAGCAAAATTAATCATTGCAGTAAGAGTTTATTTTCTCTAGGCTTACTAATTCTCTTAAATTAAGCAACCAATGTGTTTGGTTCATGGAAGATAGGAGGTATTGTATTTGTCATATAAGTCCTTCTGAAACAAACTATTTTGAAAAACTACATAGTACTTCTGAAATAAATTCTTTTAGCATACAGGAAGTATCAAACCACTAGAATTGATCATCTTAAATGTATTTTCATTGTAGATTTGCCAATTTATACTGGAGGAGAAGGTGGAAACTTTGCATAAAACATAAAATTTAAAAAATATCTGCTCTGATATCTAAATAGCATTTTTATGGGGACAAGAATTATGAGAGGAAGAGTTTCTGGTATGAATTTTTTTTTGTTTATTTGCTTAATTTTGAAGAAATAATTTCTATTTTTTCTGAAAGTACTGTTATTCTTGTTTAAAATTATAAAGTATTTTCCACTTACTCTAATGAAAGTGTTGTCACTATGCAAGTTTTCCAGAGACAAGCAACATTAATGAAAAATTCTCATAATCTTTCAGGGTCTCCTGAAATTCTGACACATATGACTTTTGGCCTCTGAAAATCTCTACTTATTATAGCTGTTGATGAATCTCTACTGAAATTCAAAAGCAAATTTTCACCAAGATCTTCAGAATGTCTCTAATGTCAAAGGATTTACTCAAGCTCAGAGGAGCTGACTTTTAGCTCCAGTCCCTATAATCCAATTCTGACACAAATATTTTATTAGAATGAAATTGTGCAACTACTTTTCCCTTTGAAGTCTATAGGACCTGCAGGTGTTTAACTAGAGGGAAACACATAAAATCATACAACTGTCAAAGCAAATTTTCAGAAAGGAAACTTCACACTTTTTAATAATAAAACACTGCAAAAAATATTAATGAAAAACAATGAAACCTTTGAAGAATTTAAAATGTAAATTAGGAAAATGAATCAGATTTTGAACTCTGAAACTAGAACAAATCTTAACACAAATCACAATTACAGAGCCACTAAAGAGGATTCTAGCAACGTGAATCAGAAGAAAACAACCAGGAATTTTACTGTTTCAATTAGCTCTTTCAGATCTCTGGATATGTAGGTGTGTGTGTCCACAACCTGGGTGTGTACACAGAAGTATCCACATACAAACACAGGTACCTAGAATCACAGAATGACAGAATCATTTTGGTTGAAAAAAAGCCTTTAAGATCATCGAGTCCAACCATTAACCTAACACTGCTAAATCACCTAACACCACTAAATCATGTGCCTAAACACCTCATCTACATGTCTTTTAAATACCTCCAGGGATGGTGACTCTACTGCCTCCCTGGTCAGCCTGTTCCAGTGCTTAACAGACAGTGAAGAATTTTTTCCTAATGACCAACCTAAACCTCCCCTGGCACAACCTGGGGCCATATCTTCTTGCCTTACCACTTGTTACCCAAGAGAAGGGATCAACCCCCACCTCACTACAACCTCCACTCAGGTAGTCGTAGCAAGCCATAAGGTCTTCCCTGAACCTCCTTTTCTCAAGGATAAACATGGGGTTGTTGTTCCCTCAGTAGCTCCTCATAAGACTTATTCTCTAGACCCTTCACCAGCTTCGTTACCCTTCTTTGAACATGCTCCAGCACCTCAATGTGTTTCTAGTAGTGAGAGGCCCAAAAGTGAACACAATGTTGGAGGTTTGGACTCACCAGTGCCAAGTACAGGGACGTAATCACTTCCCTAGTCCTGCTGGCCACACTATTTTCACACATACACAAAAAAATGTATTACTTCAATTAGCTCTCTCAGATATGTGTACGCACACTGTGTGTGTATGTACACATACTTACACACACTGAGTACAATAGGCTGAGTCTGAAACCCTAAGGGGTAGCCTAAGCAAGCCCTCAAACTGTATCTGTGGCTTTCATGCTGAGAATTTCTGTTCACGAGTAACAGCACTAAAGCAGACCGAACTCCGAAGGAGATGTGACAGCTTGCTGCAAAAGGCAAAAACAAAACACTAAATCACACACTCATAGCTTGATGTACACGTATGGATGCCAACAAACCATTCTGAATTATAACAGTTGAATATTTAGTCGCAGACCAACATCAGTGGTCAAGAGTACAGGGGTGAAGAGAAGACAACAGACAGTGCACATCTAAGTGTCGTACACATTCATCTATTTCATAACACTTACAGATTAAAACTTAGAGAAATTAAGCTCGTCCCATTAAAGGAGAGGAACAAATTGCACAGAAAATACATATTCTTATACTCCAAAGAAGTCACAAGCAAATTCGTTTCAGGATCTGAATCTTTCAAGAGCATGACATTCAGATCCAAGCTTCCTCTCCATCCTGGAGGATTCTCTAAAAGCTATCCTGCTTGGAAAATAATAAATATCCTGAACACACTGACAAAAATCACACAAGTTCAATAACTGGGAACAAAAGAATAGGTTAAGAATAAAGGAGATCCCCAGTGAATTTTCTTAGAATTATATTCAAACATTACTTTAAGTATCCTTGGCCTTTAATTTTTTTTCCTATTGTGAGCACTCATTATTATCCTTCTAACTCTGACTTTGCCTAGGCCACCTCGTATTCTAAGTATGACTAATAAATGACTGCAAGTACAGCTGCACTGGAGCCCAAGCTACTTCTGCCTCTTCTCACTTTTGATAATTTTTATAATTTTAGTAATTTCATACTTTTCTCTTCCCTTGCAGTATACTATAACCAGCTAAGTTTCTCCAAGCCTAAAATTTAGTACTATATCCTTAGGACATCAGAGCTTGACTTATAAATGTTTGTTATTGCTAAGAAACTCATTTTCCCACTGTGTATACCCTTGTTTTCTTTGTGATTTAGTGTGAAATACTAAGAAATCACAGCTCTCTGATCTGTTTATTCCCGCTAACTGGAATATTCTAATCCACTGGAGTGCACACCCACTGCAAAGATGTGGCAGAAACTTTGCAAGCACAGTCCCAAATTTAACTGACAGGGAAGTTAAAAACTGTGGAAACAGACACAACACAGACCTACCCTTGGACTTTCACTGGCACGGTGACATCTGAAACAGGGCAAGCAGTGCTGAGAATTCTGTTCACTTCTCTGGGCATGCGCTGCTTCAGATAACAAAGAAAAACCTGCTTTTGCAACAAATTATTGGTTGGTGAAAGCGACTCCCTTCCTTTGCCACTGTTTGCAATTAATCTTCTACAAGACTTAACATGTTTAGTTTGGGGTTTTCTCCTTCCCCAGTAAGAAAATGCTGTATAAATTAAGTAACTTCAAGGGATTTATCTGTGTCAACTGTCCATTAAAAGCAACAAAGGTCTTACGTTTTCAGAGGTAGTGAAAGTGTAAAAAGATCTCTCTCAATGCAAAAGAGAATCTGAAGTAGCACAAGAAAGAATGATTTTAAAAATGGCCTAGTACAGATAATGGCTAGCAACTCATAAGACACCATCCAAAGCCAGTTGAAACAGGAATTTTTCCACTGGCTCTACTGAGTTCTGTATCAAGCCTCCAATGGTCACTTTAACCTTGTAATACCAATAGACAGTAATGGTCTAAACTATGCTACCACTGTCATTTCTCCAAGAAACAATTTTCTTCAGTATACTTTCAAACTCAATGAAAAATCGTAACAACATCAGCACAGAACGCATAGCTCTGGTTTTTTTAAACATAAAACTCAGCTCCAGATACCCATACTTCAGTCTCTACTACTAAATAAATGAAGAAAGTAAAGCTCCTCCAGCAAAATACACATGAATCAGATCAAAACAGGCAAAAAGTTGTTTTAAAAGTATGATCAAAATGCCAGTTAAAAACCAAAATAAAAAAAACCCAATGCACAATCAGATACCCTGATGTATAGCCTAGTTGTGCAAACTATTTGGCACGGGTTTAAAAAACCAAAACGTATCCACCCCCAGACGATTTTAAACAGCATATGAACACATGCCTGCAAAGCTAACAGACCCTACACTATTTTCACCCTCAGCATGATGCTTTCTTCTGATATAATATTCAGCCACAGGAAATTAAAAGTAGAACAATGTATTAAGACAGTTCACGATCCAAAGCAAAACCGTTAAGAAGTCTCAGAGTGCTGCCTTTCCACAGATAAAATGTATATTTAATTAATTCCTTTTTTTTTTTTTTTTTCAGGGTAGGAGAAAGATGTCACAACTTTGGAAAGATAAGTTGCTTTTGATTAAACACTAGTTAATGACTTTGCCTGACTTGTACAATTTCCAGTATTTTTAGTTGATATTGTTTTTCTGACCTGTAACCCTTAAACTAGAACAAGGACCTTGTTTAACGTTTGTTAAATTTAGACAACACTATCCACTATCATCCCCCTCCCATCGCTGCTGCACTAATCCCCCATGCCAGCTGCTCAAATGTTTACATTTGAAGGGCTTTCTCTGTGCAGAAATGGTCTCTGCATAGTATCTCTCATCTGTACATTTGCCAGACTCAAGGCAAGAAAAGCCTTGCTGCTGGAATTCTTGATTAATAAATAGTCTTAAATGTTTCTTCTACCCTTCCCCCTTCTGCTAAATCCATTGCTATCAGGTTTTAAAAGGCAAACCACCACTTTACTGGCCTGACTCTTGTCCTGTGCAAACAACTGTAAATCAGAACAAGCTCTACTTAGAGTCAATGAAATTACACCATCTCTGTGCTGAAGCTGGGAGAGATCAAAATTGAGATGTGTACCTGCACATTTGCTGGGATGGAAAAAAGAAAATATTATTATCAGAGAAGGGCAGCACAGGGGAACCAAACACTAACAATCATAAATATACTGGTAATCTTCCCATCTCCTTATGTCAGAGACTGACTACACAGTTCATGTCCTAGACATCGTCTCTTTCACCAGGTCACTGAGACCAGCGAAACACCTAAACAGGTGCTTGGCATGACACTAAAAAAGTCAGTGGTCCAATGCCTACAGCTGCTCACCTATTTAAGAACTGTGCAAACCTATGTCTTGCTATTTGTCTTGATTTGTCTTCTCTTCTAGCCTTCCAGCTGAACATTTATAAAACCATGAATACTTTTCTCAGATTCTGCAAGTATTTTGAGATCTGCTTAAAACTGTAAATCATATTAAAAAAATAATTCAAGAAAATTGATCTAACTGAAGGTTCTACAACTTCATGCTGTTGTAAAAGTCTTTTAAAGACTGACCGCTATTTGTCACACTTCTTCACCTCTTCCACTTTCATCCCAAAATATTGCTGAGAATCCAAATGAAATGCTATACAGTGAAGAGTAAGAGAAAAAGCAATACCTGAAATTATTTGTCATCATTTTTTGCTAAGCTCCAAGGGGAGATCTGCATTGAAGTGGCACATAAAGGACAAGGGATGACCTGTGGATGTGATCCATCTGGACTTCTGCAAGGCCTTTGACACGGTCCCCCACAACATCCTATACACCAAGTCGGAGAGATAAGGATTTGATAGGTGGACCACTGAGTGGATAAAGAATTGGCTGGATGACTGCATCGAGAGGGTAGTGGTCACTGGCTCAAAGTTCAGATGGAGAGCAGTGACAAGTGGTGTCCCTCAGGGTCCCATAATGGGGCCTGTCTTGTTTAACATTTTTATCAATGACATAGACAGTGGGATCGAGTGCACCATCAGCAAGTTTGCAGATGACACCAAGCTGAGTGGTGCTGTCGGTACACCAGAGGGACGGGATGTCATCCAGAGGGACCTGGACAAGCTGGAGAGGTGGGCCCAGGTGAACCTCACTGAGGTTCAACAAGAGCAAGTGCAGGGTCCTGCACCTGGGACAGAACAATCCCCCCTGTCAGTACAGGCTGGGGGAGGAAGTGAGAGAGCAGCCCTGAGGAAAAGGGGGTGCTGGTAGACAAGAAGCTGGACATGAGCAGCTAGTGTGTGCTTGCAGCTCAGAAGGCCAATCACATCTCGGGCTGCATCAAAAGAAGTATGGCCAGCAGATCAAGAGAGGTGATTCTACCACCCTATTCTGCTCTGGTGAGACCTCACCTGGAATATTGCATCCAGCTCTGGAGCCCTCAGCACAGGAAGTACATAGACCTGATGGAGCGGGTCCAGAGGAGGGCCACAAGGATGATCAGGGGGCTGGAACACCTCTCCTACGAGGACAGGCTGGGGGAGCTGGGATTGTTCAGCCTGGAGAAGAGAAGGCTCTGGGGAGACCTAACAGCCACCTTCCAGTACCAGAAGGGAGCTTACAGAAAGACTGTAGAGGGCCTGTTTACAAAGATCTGTAGCAAAAGGATGAGGGGCATTGCTTTTAAATTAGAAAGGAGTGGATTTAGATTAGAACTAAGGAGGAAGTTCTTTACCACAAGAGTGGTGGAGCACTGGAACAGGTTGCACAGGAAGGTGGTTGCAGCCTCATCCCTGGAGACATTCAATGTGGGGCTTGACGGAGCTCTGAGCAACCTGCTCTAGTTGAGGATGTCCCTGTTCTCGGCAGGGGGGTTGGACTAGATGACCTCTAGAGGTCCCTTCAACCCAGACATTTCTATGTTTCTATAAAAGACCAAGAAAACTTAAGAGTTGTTTATTAAAAAAGAATTAGAAACAGCTACACTAAGACAGCAGAAGGTCTCTTTTTGTAGTAAAGAAGAATTAAGCAGCGCACACAGTACTTGGTGCTTTACAGTCTTTGCTTCATACGCAGAACTTAACTCTCCCTTTGAGTTAAAGGGAGACTGGTAAGACCCGCTATGCATCAGGTACGTTTGACTTTGCATGAGAGAACTAAGCCATGAAGTTCACTTAAGAAAACTCCCCCATCAAAGTAAAATGTGTTGTGTCCTGTCAGCAAATGTTTTGCAAATCCTCCCTCACCTGCCATAAGATGTTATTGAGACATACGGTTTCACACGCTACCAAGCAGCTCAGTTTTGCCAACGAACAATAATGCACTGAACAAATATGTGTGGAAATCATGAGATCATCTAATTAAAAGAAATGTTATTGTTTGCCACTACTTTTAATGAAATCGAGTCTTCACTATCCCCAGAAGAGGCTGGAAAAGAACCAATTCCTATTAGCGCTCATGCCTCAGAAATTGTTTCCAATGAAAAGAAATTATACCTTTAACGTTGTTGAAAATCTTCACTGTATCTAAAATCTACATATACTAATAGGATATTTTAAACCAATACAATAAATCTGTGGTTACGTGTGATTCAGATTATGCTACTACTACAACAGGTGCTACTGTCTGAACAAAAATTTCCATTATATATTAGAAATATGGAGTCAATGACATATAATTAGCCATTTTTGATTTCATCTAGTAAAGGGCATTGGCATAAATACACACTAATACTTTCACTACAGTAGTTACATTTGCAAAGCTCTACAAGAAATGTTTTGGATATCCATCGTGAAATCAAAGAGAAATATACTTTGCAGTGAAATTAGCAATTTCCTGACTCATTCTCAGACCATCCCAAAAGACAAAAAGCATTTTATCTACACAGAAATATGTGAAAGACTTTAAGGAACTACATCTTTACTGATCCAGTCGCAGAAAAGCCTGATCCTGGGATAAACTTTTCTTTAAAGGTGGTATATTCCACATCACTGCATGCTAGGCAGTTGTGCTGAGAACAACATGCTGAATGAATTATGACTGAATATGAATTACAGGGCTATTATACACTATTAAGGGGCTCTGGCAATATTAAATACCAAAGAAGCAAAGCCTAAGCGGTTGAGATGTCACTAGAAAAATCTCAAATGGAATTTAAGTTTGTATTTGTTTATTTTTTTAATGTCCTTTTATTAATGCAAATTAAAAGCCATTGGTCTTATTAGCTGCTGCTTTATTCTGTTTTTTCCACTGAGTTAACTTCAGAACTTTTCCGTGAAATCAGTAACAAAAGATGAATCAGACATAAAAGGACTCGGGTGGTTAAGGGTGTGTCACCAGGTCTTAATTAAACATCCGAGGGAGATATGTGAGCCAACTTATGCCAGACCAACTGGGTACAGAGAACCATGCCATGCAGTCCAGGTCTGGTAGCTGGATTGCCTCACACTAGCCTAACTTAACCATGTTCCTCTTAGGTTGGGCCTCCCTAACTCACATTGCTTTATGCTTTCCCTTCAATAAGCCTGACACATACCCTTCTGATGTGCCTACTGCCATTTTGGTGCCTTAATTCTGCTTCTGAGCATGAAAACTGCTGAGAAACCATGCTTCTAACCTCCTGCCTAAACTCCTTCGGGATCAAAAAAAATTGGCATATGCCTCCTCCTCCATCAGCCAAGGGGATTGATCCAGGAAGTGTGCTTATAGGACAACTAAGAAACCTGGCTCCACAAAAGACATAACTGCTAGAAGAGGCAGCTATGGTATTTTTCTCCTGTCTTGTCCTCAATGATTCAGTAAGAATATGGTAAATCCAGGTTCAAAACCTTCTTCTAGTTGAGAAACACCAAACTTCCCCCACTTGTGAGACTATTCTCTGTTCAGGGACATGAATATGAGTTTAGCTAGATAGAGACTGAGATTAGGGAACTCATTTGGACAGTGAGCAATAACCATCTGCCTCCTCCAGTTCAAGCTTCAGTGACTACTTATTTGCTGGATCTAACATCTGCTTAACATAAAACATAGAAAAACATATCTGGCACTGGAACCCAGAGCTGCCAGTGCACTTAAGTTTATTTTGTTACTAGTCTAAATAGTTAAGCTTGCTCTTGATCTCCCTTTCTGAGTCATTGAATATTTGAGTATTTTTACAATAGGGTGCTTCCCACATCAAGAATACCTCACAGCTTTGTTCCAGGCAGTCTACAGCCCAGCAAGCATTTTGGTTTTCTTTGCAATGGAGGAAATAATTCCCTCTTAGGATCAATAATGGTCCCAAGAGAGACAGAAGACTGGCTGCTGTCTCTAAAGGCAGAGAACTGAACTTCACTCTCACATTACGGCTAACAGTAGTGGGCGGTAAGTTTTTAGACTAAAAGGTTTCAATATCTACATCTAGCATCTGACTAAAGGTTTCACTCTTGAGCAGAGGCAGGTAGCAGATAGAGAAGAAGGACAGAGTTTAACATGCAACTCCTGCTGTGCAGATTTCAGTGGCTTCAAAACTTGCTAAATCTAACTGTGGGATGCTTAGATCCAGCGTCCAACAGAAGCCCGCACTGACAGGTATTTAAAATAGGCATTGCCAGGCATAGCTGTGCCCAGTGCCTTTTGTAGATATTGCCCTGCTCAATCCCTTTCAGTTCAACTAGATAGATTTCCCTCTGTTCACCTCAGAACATTTCTTGAAAATATTTCCTTCAAAATGTCACGCAAAGACCACTGCAGGAACGGAAGTTTCCAAGTTGTCTTTTTAAAAGTAACAAACTTTAATGCAATGTGTTGTCATGATTGTACCCCAAACCATGCAGTTTTATGCAAAGATGCAGGTTCTGGCAACCAGTGACTATGTGATAATATTTTGTTTTTAATAAAGCCTTCATGGTTGAAAATGTTTAGAAATGTGACCTCTACAAATCTAACTTTCAGAAGCCAAATGGAGGGAAGTCCACCCTACATTATTTTATTCCAAATCTCATCATCTTAAGCCATGTCTGTGTGGTGAGGGCAAGAGCTGACAAGTGATTTTTGAATGCATGATGTTGGCAATCTTGTGGTTGTACAAGTTAAGTACCACAGACAGAACAAGGGGTCAGCTGACATGTCTCTTCACCAGATACTATTTTTAATAGCTTGTAACTTTACCATACTTTAACCAGAGATGCTGAGACTTTCCATTCCAGGTGTCTGCCTCAGGCTATTTTTTTTTTTATTATTATTAATTTTATTTTATTTTATTTTTAGCCAGAGTAGTTCAGCTCGTTCTGAGATATGTTTTTTATTTTCACACTAATTCCAAGGACCTTTTCTTGAATAGGTCTAGTAACACCACGCTTTGGAGCAAGAAGTTGAAGTCTCGTGGCAGGCAGCCACTGTTTCAAACTCTTACCTTCTGCTACCACATACTGTAAGAAAAATCTATAAAGATATTATAATATGTAAAAGCATCTGTGATTCCCATGAACAAAGACAGCTAATATCATGTAATTGCACACCACAAAAGGAGGGTGCTGCAACTCTTTAGCAGCCATAACATGGCTGAAAAGCTCCTCCATGGTCCATCTACTCTAGTCCTCTACTCCAAGACAAAAATCAACTATTTGTAGCTCATTTTTGACATTTTTGGAGATTTTGCAGATTAGGTGATGATAAAGATTTCAGTCTCTTTAACAACCTGCTCCCTTGTGAAAACTCCATGCAGTCAGATTTTTTTTCCCCTCTAGCATCTAAGTTAAATTTTTATTGCTACTTATAAAGCACATTATTTCTTGTCCTGTCCTCAGCAGATGAGAAATAAAGTTGTTCACTGACATTTTTTCTACCTATTGGAATTCTCTGAATGCTAGTCACAATATAGACAGCTCTGGAAAGCCCTTCTCCTTACCAAGGAAAGTTAACAATAACATAATTTGGTGGGGTTTTTTTTCCAGAGAGTATTACAGGATATCAAAATAAAACTAACTCCACTGTGATGGTGAAGCTTATCCTGAGATATTTTTTGTTTAAGAAATCTAAATGAAAACATTTATAACTATACTGCATCTTCCCTCGTGTCATCCTCCAGCATCTTACTACTGGCTTACAGGCCCCCTGGAACAGAAGGCTGTGAGGAACAGACCAGTCTGCTGTAGCATTTAGACAACTCTCCATACTCAGTTTGTTGAGTTTTATGTTTTGCAAATAAAACCACTCCAGGCAAAACTATTTTAATGCCAGTTCACAACCTATACCTTTGACACTGTACATAGATAGCTCTAACTGTATAAAATACAACAGAACTACACCAGGGTTTGACCCTACTAGTACAAATAAACACACATAACCAACATCATCCTAAGCATGGCCAGAAGACCAAGAAGCAAGAACATGAAAACAGGAATTTCAAGTGTTAGACATGAGAAAATAATAAAAGTAGAGATGGCTGTTAACTTCCACTTAGATGACACAGGCAGTATTCTCATTTTTACTGCCCTAAACAGTACCTGTCCGTGTGAGGTCAAATCCTTCACAGTAGACGGTATTAACTGACCACCTGAGACCTTACATGGTTAAAAAGAAATCACATTTCCAATCACTTTCACATAACTGTACTTGATTCTTCTTTCCAACCACTTCTGAACTGGGAAAGCATATCATGAATGATATAGTTCTTGCCATCAATGAGGGCATAGAAGTTGAGTACATTAATAGCATACAAGGCCCTGAAAAAGTAAGTAATACATATTTTTAAAGCCTTTATAAGGAAAAGAACTGCTCTCATGATTTAAGATGTGACTGTCAAGGTTACTAATGCACTAGAGGTCCTGATGACCTTTTTCATACATTAGCACAGTATTTTTCTTCTGGAACATAATGTTGCAATTATGCAGGTACTCTGGAATAAAAAAACCCATACATATATCCTAAAAATACCTCATAACGGTTTGGAATTCAAGATGGCATTGCTTTTTCCCCTGATAAGTTTTCTTTGTGACTATAATAGCCATGACAGATTCATCAAGCAGGGAACTATTGGAATATCTGCTTCACTTAGGTTCATTGATTCTGTTAGGAGTAACACCTATACACAGAAATACACTAAAGACTAGATTTTTTTAAAAATGGTCCTGATGAAAATCCTCTAACACTGCTCTGCTGAAGCCCCGTCTGAACTAGAGAAACCTTGTGTGTTAAGACTTTGTGCTGAAGTTTCAAATCCTCTGATAAGTGTCCCTGGCTGTACTTCTAAATATTTTTTTCCCAAGCTGATTTATTACATAAACAAAGTCCACATCAGAGCTACACGTCGTTCAGTACTTGGGATGTATTTTTTTCCTCTTGATTTATGAAAACATGAAGGTCCAAAAATAAAAGGAGCTAATTTTAGTATTGCGCTCCAAATATCGTGTTGCATCTTGATCAACTGTTTATTTGAGGATAGTGACACCAAGTGGCAGAGCAGAGATGACTTAAATTCCCTTTTTTTCCCCAGCTGTTCTACATTCCAGCTCTGACTGCACACAAAATGCAGAATATGGTTAACTGTGCTGCAACTTCCAACTGCTTTATTTGTATGTTGTATTTACACACCAGTGTATTTCAGTAGTGTTTGACTTGTGAAAAGTTAACCTGGATATAAAGCTCATCTGCTTAGCAGAAAACTGGAACGGATTAAGGGAAAATATTTCTGATTCATTTGCAGTACACCATTAGATTTCACGTCCTTTACTAACGTGTGGCATAATAAACTGCTGCACTCTGAGGTATGTCATGGAGAATTATTTTCTTCCATTTTTACACTCTTTCTCTAAGGTGTTAACAAATTCTTCTTTTGTCACCTTTATTTTTGCCGATACTGTGAACAAATGTCCTTTGACCTCAAACTTGAGTGTTTAATTTCCCCGATTGACTTTGAAGATCTGCTTCCTCATCAACAATCCAAAGAATTTTTAAAGGCATTAATACTTCCAATAATTAGATAAATATGGCACTGCAAGTGCTTTGGTGATTAAAAAGCAAATATAACTTGTGCTTGAATAAATACTACAGACCTCTTATTTCTTACACCTTTACTCCATTCCTTCATATTGCCCAGTTTTCAAAAGAACCCAATCCATATTGAGAAGAGAGTCATTACTTTTTCTACAATTCAGTGCACATCACCACCACATAATAGCGAGAAAAGGATTTAAACTAAGTACACTGAAGCTCATGCCCTTACCTCAGAAGTACTTCATGAGTTGCCTATTTCCTTACAGGCAAGAAAAATTTTCCTGATTCAGCCAGTGTATCTCCTGGCATTATGCCGAAGGCAATGGCGAACTATTTTATTTTCCAAAATAAACCTGAAACTTTGGGTTTGATTCCTGCACAGCAAATGCAAAATACCTTCAGATGACCCAAAAGAGTAACAGAAAGACCTGAGGAAACTGCAAAAGACTTGGAAGCCTCTACTGAATAACGTTTTGCCACAAGTCCTACCTTAGCTCAATGAAACTTCTATATGAAGAGCTCTAAATGTGTATTTCACACATATGGCTATGTAAGATACGCTTATTTTGAATAAGGATACTCAGTTCCTTATTCAAAGAAGTGAGTGAGGATATCAGTTGAGTAGGTGAAGTAAAGAATTACTCAGAAGAATTGAGGGTCTCAAAGTCTAGTGCATAAGGAATTGGTAAGCTGAATTTTAAAAATTACAAAGTGCTTTCAAGTAGTTCCACTTTAATATTATCTTAATACCAGCTATTTATGCCAACTATGTATGCCAAGTTTACAGTATTTTGGATTTTTTTACATAAAATGTCACAATTGTTGACCTTTTTGTTAAAGTCCATCTAGCCTGTTCAAAGGATGGATCTTCTGTGCTTCTGAGTGGATCTGTTAGAGGCTTAATTTACACATCCTCTGCAAGCTTTAACAGAATAATACCGAATTGAATGGAACAATGTCAATACATTTAAGTATGTAGTTAAGACTTAGCTGGATCAGTGCTCATATGACTACAGGTGCAAGCCAGAAGCAAAAGATGTAAACCCTGAAAAACAGCTACACTGTTCTTGAAGATTAATTGCTCTTAAGAGGAAAGGGAGGAAAAAAAAACCATAAATCCCCGACAGATTCATGTAACTGAATAAAAATATTTTTTACCTCGGCAAGATTCATTTGCTCCCTATCACCCGTGCCTTTAGAAGACAGTTTTGAAATTTTTTTTTTCATCAATGTCAAAGGAAAACAAAGATCTGCATTTATGATCCGCCATATAAGATTCTCTACAAAAATAATTTAAGAGATGTCTCTCTTCTGAGGAAAGCACCACACGATAGTGAGAAAGACAGCTGAGAGTACCTGAACTACCTTCATACCCTTACTTGGAATCCTTCCTTTTCCTCCTTCTCCTCTTCTAGTTAGTATGTGGGTATTGAGACATTGAGACTCGTTTATAATGTCAGTGAATACAACACACACAAGATGATTTTATTTTGGCAGAGCCTGTGATATTTTTTCTAAACTTTTATCTAGTATATTGCAATTACCCACATCACCCTCTACTAGGACTTTACATTAATAGAGTTCTCCCATTAAAACATTCATTTTTATCCAAAATTTTAGTGTCATAAGCAGCTTTCCTACTCCAGTACTCTTTCATTATGAAGTCTTCACAGATTTGCAGAGTTAGTTGTTTTTTAACCTCACAGCAAATCACTTCTCCATCTATTTCTCCCTTTTGACTTCTTTTATATTATCCTTTTTATCTGAGATTTTTCCTCTCTTTTTTCCACAATTTTCTGTCACCCTTCAATGTGGCTAGTGAGCTTTACATTTTGTGAATCACCTCTCCTTTTCCAAATACCTGTTTGTGAAAGGGGGATTCAGAGCTGAAACTCATATTTCAGGCTTGTATTGTGTCATCAACAGTCTTCTCTAGGTTTTAAAAATAGGATAACAAAAAGTCAAGTAATTAAAAAAGACAACAAAAAGACACCATTTATTAAAATTACTAATCCACCAGAAAAGCTTACAAAAGTATTTAGAGTTCACACTTCCCAATTAGAAACTAAATCCTCATAATTTAGTAGTCAGACACTTAAAAATCTTTCTAAATGTTGTTCACAGGATTTTAATGCTTTAAAACATACACTTAAAAAAAAAATAATCCTTCCTGATATTTCCAGTGTTTAAAAAAAAAGTACTCTCCATCCCCAAGTCACTTATGAAAGAAATGGAATGCTGATATGCTGCTGAAGACATATAAAGAAATGAAAATGAGAGTTGTGGTTTTATAAGGAAAAAAGCATCCTCTTAAATGTCACTGATAGGGCAAACATACCCTGCGTCATGCAGTACTGTCACTGTCTCAGAGTCACAAAACATAAGCCCTTGGTTAAAACACTCTTGCTCACAACTGCTTAGAGTTTAACTTCAAAAGAAACTTTATAGTGAAGACAGCAAGTTTTATTTGAAGGTAGTGCATCACATTTTAACTTTATCAAGATACCCAAATTGTGCACTCACGTAACTAAGCCTGCTAAGAACTAAGGTATTTCTACTTCTACTTGGCTACGCATGAAGAATAGCAGGGGTTTCTGGTTATTCAAACTGCAGGATCTAATAGGAATGCAATAGCATCTACAAGCTGTGTTAGTACTTACATCCAAGCTTCCTTCACTTGTAGATGTAGAACTAAAAACATCCTCCTCACCACAATCTCTGTTCATCCTCAAGTGTTCTTCTGTCTGCAACACAAACAAGTATCCTACACAGCAGCAGCAAAGGAAACAAAACAGCAAAAACATGCCAGAGCAAAGCATCAAAGCTCATGACAGAATCAAGACAAACTGTCTCAATAGTGCTGGACCTGATTGCCAAGAAACTCTGAAGTAGTCTGCAAAATTTCTCCTATGTAGGCAAGGCCCTAAGAAATCCATTAGCAGAAAAGATTTAAGAACAAGAATATAAAGAAACAGAACAATTCTTGGGCAAGAAGGAAACCAGATAGTCAGCAGCTCCTGTAGTACCAGGGACCAGACTGCAAGTCTCTGCTATACCCACAGACATGGGGGAACTTGTCAGTGACGGGACTGTTTCTGTGCACTAGCATATATCCTACTTTAGCCTAGATCCCATGATTGCCTGCAGAGGACCTCTGCTCTACTGGATTGCTTAGGAGTGCCAATTTGATCTGGATTTAGCCTCAGGCACATGACTACATTTCACATCAAAAAGATAGGGAGTTCATGCCACCTTTATGCTTTTTTATGCCAGCTTCAGGAGAACAGAGGGTAACTGATCCAGCGTAAAATTAGAATGGAGAGAACAAGATGATACCTGATCTGGCATTAAGCCTGCCAGTACAAAGTTAACCAAAGAAATGCTTTCAATAAATTTGTATCAGCCATGAGACTAAGACTCTGCTTTGATTCCATGTCATGGTGGTTTTAATATAGCAGAAATTTTTTTTTTAGAAACTTAGATCTAAAGTATTGTCATACCATGATTATTGCTTTCAGTGAGGTAGCTGAGAAAGAAGGCCTGTGAGTGGGCATGGAAATCTGAGCATAGGCCTGTAGCATGCAGTGACACCTGATCCAGGACAGTTTGTAACACAGGCTAATACTTTTCTTCCCTTGCAAAAGAAATTGCCTTCCCCTGGTAGAAGCCTGAAACTCCGCAGTGCTCCTACTGTGCAAGACTTTGGACGATTCTCGCTACCAAATAGTTCTAAAACACAAGGTGTACATGACCACATACATAGACACACAGCATTAATGCAAATCATAATGCAAACAAAGAAAAAATTAAAACAAACAAGCAGAACCAACTTAAGGCCTGTGGAGGAGTGAAAAATGTAAGAATAACCACAAAGAGCAGAGTTTAGAAACTCTGGGCCTTTGATTCCAGTGCCCTGAAATCACAGGGCATCCCATCAGATAATCCCTCCCTCAGTCTACCAAATCCTTTCTTAAAAGAACTTAATTAATTTTCCTTCATTCTGCTAACTCAGGCTGTTCAGCAGTTTCACTGCTGTTTTGGCTAAAAATCTTCCACAATACCAAGCCAGGTGTATTATGGCTACCGAACACCTGCTTGCTGCTGTGTGCTGTGCTGGTCTTCAGTTTTCAGTAATTCTTCCATCTGTTTGGGTTCAAACTCCTAGAGGTTTGCATTGAAAAGGTAACAATGGCTTCCTTGCTGGACTAAACAAAGGGATTGATTTAGTTTATTTTCCTACAGAGTATGTGTCATTTGAAAGTGAGAGTCCAATAAAGAAGTGACCCAGAAAAGTCAATTAACTTGTCAGGACTAGCAGGAAGAAAGACCTTTACCTCTGATTTGGAAGCTGTTTCTTGTACTTGTTCATACAGTTCCTACTTTTTCCCAAGCCAAATACCACTTTTAAGTTGTTAAATGGTCCTCAATATCCTTAGCATCTATTGAAATTTGGATTTAAAAGAACCTCACAGTATCACCTCCTTTTGTCTTTGATTTACAAGCATGAGGAAGAGAACAGAAAAAGTAGAGAGGAAGAGAACAGAAAAAGTAGAGAGGAAGAGAACAGAAAAAGTAGAGAGGA
>JAAGNO010027457.1:89269-111787 GCA_033439905.1 Ceryle rudis
GAGGAAGAGAACAGAAAAAGTAGAGAGGAAGAGAACAGAAAAAGTAGAGAGGAAGAGAACAGAAAAAGTAGAGAGGAGTTTGCAGTCTTGTGACAGCCATCCCAAACTCAGCTGTGAGAAACCCACAGCAGTAACCACAGAACTGGGCTGCTTCATAGCAACTTTTTCTGTGGTTGCAAGATGCAATATTTTACAAGTTAAATCTGAGCTGCTTCAAGAGTTAGAACTCCCAAGAGGACAGACTTCATAACAAAGTTCACAAAAATGGAATCAGAGGACAAACTATAATGTGGAAACTGTGTGCTGGAATATATTTGGTTCTTCCTGCAGAACTACAGCCCCACAGTGTGCTCTAGAGGCTCAAGCTGAGCTCCCTTGTTTACTCAATTCTTCCAGGCAGATACAGGATTATTGCTTCATGTATCTTTTTTTGTTCCTTTTTAAATGAGAAATATTTTCTTAAAGAGGATAAACACTCTGAAAATGACTGACTTCCTATCTCATAAAATACAGTTTCCACGTGTCCTTTACAAGATGTTAAGAACAGCTCAGCATCTATGACAGATCAGATTTTTCAACACAGTAATTTGCAGTGTCCGTAAAGGAAGCTATTCCTCAGTAAAAGCACTACAAATTTCATCATAATCAAAAGGGCAGAGAACTAGTAAGGATTTTGGAAAGCTTTCACAGTTTTAAAAACATGACTGAGAAGACAAAGGGTTAGTGAAACACCAGTCCTTTAATAAGCATATGTTTATTAGTACCAGTTTATCAGACACAAATTTTATGATTTCACTGAGAAAGCCTTGGAAGGCTTTTTAAATTAGACAAAAGAAAACCCCTTTTTACTCTGGCATCCTATAAATACTTTACAACCAAAATCAGTTGACACTGATATTTGTAGCAAAGGATGCAAAAGCCACAAAGTTAAAAGCCCAGTATTTTTTCTTGAAAGCTTTTCTGTATTTAATATCTGTGATGAATGACATATTTTTCATAAAGCCATCTCAAGAGAAGAAAATTATTTTATATGAAATTTCTTTTTCAAGTTTTCCAAGTCAAGATTAAAAACAAAGTTAGAAGTGCCTAACATGTATCCCAGCAGACACTGATCCTTCAGTTTAGTACTGCAAGTTATTTCTTCTACACCTGATTCACTGGTTTTACAGACTTCGAGATGCAATAGCATGACTGCACAGAGCTTCCTAAAGATATAAATGCTTTAAAACAGATTATCGCTCATGCACTGAAGAGTTAATAAGACACTTCTACTTGATATCTTAATTGTCTTATATTACATCAGTTCTTTCATAAATGCGTTCGGAATCTGAGCATTACTAAGTGGGCGCAACTTGTTTGAAACTACTGCCCGTTGTTAACGCCTACTGAAGTCACAGCACTTTAAAAAAAAAAAAAAGTAAATGGTCAATGTGCCTGACTCCTTCAATAAGCAGGTGATGTCTCCATCAGGTTGTACTGATTCAACAGTTCATTCACCTGCTAACAGATTATTACTGAAAGAAAATGAAAAGAGAAAAACAAAGCAGGGAAAAACAAAAAAAAAAGAAAAGAAAAAAAGGAGGAAAAAAGAAAAAAAAAAGGAAAAAAATCGGAAAGAAAATAAAACCTGAAAAAACCCCAAACAAACGCCACCACCTACAGACATATCTGGAAAGAAAACAATTCTCTTTAGTGAGGTAATACACTGCTGAATGCTTACCTTGCTGCTGCTCCTATCAGCTTTAAACAATCCCAGAAGTCTTGTCTTTTCTTTTTCTATTGCATCATTGCTTACTGAAGCCTTTCGACTTGGTTCTGAAACAATTATAATGGAATATTTTTTACATTTCAAAAATACAGATTCAGAAGATCAATATTTTAAAACATCCTGGATTAATGCTGTATTTTTATGAGCTTCAGATATTATTAATTATCTCAGTAACTGTCAGATCCTGCAATTTCTTTTTCATCAAACTTTAATTTGTTGTTTGTTCTAAAATTTAGTGGAGGCAAATGGAATAATTTAATGAAGTGCAGTTAAGTTTTCAATCACAATTTAGTAAACTTTATTAAAAGGCAAAATATGAGCAAATTGCTTATCTTCAGCAATTCTCGTTAGATGTCTCCCTTAAAACTCAGAGTACTGTAATACTAAAAAAAACCAAAATGCCTTTAAAAAAAGGTGATGATGAATATCTTTGACAATTCACAGGTTTGACTTAACACAGTGAAGTTAATGGAAAAACTCTCAATGTGGATTTGGATAAGTTCTGTAAAGATGAAAAAAGACCTTTCCCTTGAAAAAAGGGCTCTCCTTACAACTTATCCCAGCTGGTTGTGCTCACCTTTTCTCATCTTAGTGCTTTTACTTCAAGTGGGAAAAGAGGCTGTAAGATCTCAAACATGCACGTCCTTCACACGTCCTGTCAGCCTGTTTAGTCTCCCTTCAATTTTCCCCACACAAGCTGGATGGGCAAAATTCTATGGTCGTGCATTACAGGGAACAACCACTGGTTTGACATTCAATATACAGACTGTAAAGCTCTCTTCGTTTTTTTTAATGGACACTGCATCATGCTCTAAAGATTTCGCCCTGGTTCCATGCACACTAGGGTATCTCAATTACAGACAGTAAGTTTAATGTACAGAGAAAAATTGTTTTCTCCTGTAGATATTTGCTTTATTTGTTTAATAACAATTAAGAAGCAAATGCAAAATGAATAGTTTGTTGACACAAAATATTTACTTCACAAAAAAAATCCCCTCATCCCAGAACTCCTGTAAACTGATTTGCATTTTACACATAGCACATAATTTTCCACACAGATCACTTTTGCATATCAACAATGTCAGGTGTTAGAAGCTGTTAAGCACATACAGTAGTTCAAAGCACAGTACAAGAGTATAGATGATGAACCCAGAGGAAAACAGGGAGAAACTATCCTTAAGAAAGGCTGCAACTCCACTGCAAAAAAAAAAAAAAAAAAAAACAAAACCAAGCAAACAAACAAACAACAAAAAAAACCAAACAACCCAGCAATAAATTAATACCTTCCTCAAACACTAAGTGCTGTCTATGCTCATTCACCAGAAACCGCTGCTTTTCTGCTTGGGTCTGGGCTGCAACTAGATGTGCATTGTGATTCCCTTTCTCACATGATCGTCAATTATTAACAACAATAACGTAAGACGAGCACATTACCATTAAAGACTGTATAATACCAGCAAACGGATTTCAAACACAGGGCATAATTTCAAAACAACAGGGAGTCTTTACAAGTCTTTATCAATTTTTCTCAAATACAGTAGATATTCTCTCTAGCATTTTGCTCTGTATAAGTGGAATCCACAGCAAGTAGTGACAGAGGATTTGGGGGAAAAGTACTGGCATTAGCAAAGCCAAGAAGCAGTAGGCCATGAGCTAAGATTTGCTTGATGGCTGTCACCTACTGGAGGTGAACTTCCTTCCTTCCTGAAAATTTGAAGGAGTTATCCGTGGTTTTATTTTGTTTATGTTGTGTTTACTAGTAACACAAAGACATAAATGCAGTTAGAAATCAAACATACCTTTCTTGAGGATAATTAAAATAATATATTGTAACACTTAGTAAGCGAAAAGGATATACTAAACATACACATTTTCTAGTTAACTAGGAGCAGAAGCACCAATTCAATCTAATCAAACCCCACCTACCACAGCAATTCAGAAGTGCACATCTATTCACAGTTATCTCTCAGATTTGACCTAAAAATGCTTTTTTGCATGTAAACTGAAATCACTGGAAGATCTCATAGATCTCAAAATATTGTCTTTGCTACTAAACCCAAGAGACTCCTGAAATGTTAGTACCTCTAAAATTCAACTAATCATGCTTTAGGTAACCTGAAAAGGCTCGGGATATGTATAGAAACATACATACAACAGAGGTAAGTGACAGGATTTGTTAATTGCTGGGATTCTAAAGGCAACTACTAACAAAGCAGTATGCACAGAAGTGTGTTTGTTCTGACCAAAAGCACAGATATGTAGACAACACTTTGCAAGAGACAACACGGATTGAAAACAGCTTGTTTTTCTACAACATTGTACATGACACTCTTAAAGATCCACCTCCAAAACACACATTAAACATAGTGTGAATGGAAAGACAGTTTTCCTTCAGCAGCATTGTACAGTACCTCTATAGTTCAGAGAAGGTTCAGACTGAGTTTTTGATGGAGGAACTGGAAAAGGCAGGCGATGAAGGGACAAGAGAAGACATATTAAAGCTCTAATATTGCCTCATAAGCCACAATATTCATTAATTACTCCTAGTACTTGTTTTCATAAGCATTACAGAAAAAAAAAAAATGCTGACCAACAATAGACATGCAGAGCTGGTACTAGAAGCAGTTTAGCTGCGTTTGTATTAATACCCTATTCACTTGTGAAGCTGCTTCAACTGCTAAATCAAATTAAGCAAGCAGGTGGCAGCAGAGCTTGTCTTTTAATAATCCTTCAGCACTTGCTATTTCTGTCTCAGGGAAGGAGAGAATGACAAGTACTAAGTTTTTCTAGAACCTGCCCTTACAAGCACAGCCTATGTTTTCAGCACGTCTGATGCCTTACTCGTTAGTGAGAATGTTTAAAAATCTGTTCTGATAACTAAAGAGTGGACACCTACTCAATGCACAATTCATGGACCAACTGCTTCTGAAACCAATGGGATTATTCTTCTTGGAGATCATAAATGAGAACACAGGAAGAAGGAATTTGGTGGAACAAAGGCAATCTTTTGTAAATTTTATGCGTATTTACCAGTTCTCTCATCAGACACCATGGTGTAGGTAAGAGGAAGGCAGAAAAAGCTGGAGTACACTCAGTGGGATTTTATCATAATGAAACGCATACTGAAAGGCTAAAAAGATTAATATATATATATATAAAAATCTGATTCAGAGAGCAGGACACTATGAAGTGTTACATAGTTCGCCCTGAAATAAAGTCTTGGTTTTGACTGCACAGGCTACAACTGAATTTGAGGACCAGCAGTGCACCACTATATACACCATTGCTTACATTTTAAAGGAAAAGAGTTTAAGGAAGATTTAGGGTAATTACTGTACTAACTGTCCCTGAAGTATGCTGAATGAATCCTGTTGAATACGCTGCATGTTCGATATGTTGTTCCATAACGGTTAGCTTAATTACAGTAAACATCTTAAAATAAACAAACAATGCAATTGAGCTAAGACATGTTGTCAGCCTCTTTTTTTGAGCATTCTAACAACTCAAAGGAAAAGGAGAAATTTAGTTTACTTAAAAGTCTAAACTCTGTGAAATTTGACTCACACAGAAGCAGATCTGTCACTTACCAAAGAAAGAAGAGACAGAACGTCAACATAAATAAATAACTATATAAATAAAAAATAAGCCTGCTGCTCAGCACCTCCAAGACTGACATTTATCTAAACAATAAATAAGGACATTTACTGGGCTGGAAGTGATACCCACTAAGATAAACTACAGGAGACAATTTTAATGAATATCACTTTCTGACCTCACAGGAAGTAGCACTTACCAATGTGCATTTTTAAAGCACATCACATAATTATGCCATTTGAATACAGAATCAGGCCGATAAAACTCAAGCCCAAGAAGCTGCCACTACAGTATCATTTGCAAGAACAGAAAGTGAGGGTGAATAAACAAGAGGAAAAGAAAACGGAAATACAAATACCTCTTTGCTCCTCTTCACTAAACCATCAGTAACTTCACCCTTTGTAGGAGCTGTCTCTGAACCTGGCCACAGCCCGTTTCTCATAAGCCCTGGTCTGTTGCCTCTGCCTCTCAGCTTTCGCAGCTGCCATGACTATGGCATGTCTCCTCTTTCCTTCTGACCCACAGCATAGGCAGGTGCCAGGCTCTGCCTGGACAAGGCCCCCACGTTACGCACACCTATACTGACAGCAGCTAGAAGGAGACTGGCAGACAGCACAGCTCCTCCTTTTGCCCTGCCCCAGGACAACCTGCGCCCTGCCAGAGGCCAGCCCAGCCTGGCACTGGGCCCGAGAGCAGGCAGGGACGGCTGGGCACGCTGCTGTCCTGGCTGCCGCACTGGGCACGGCTCACTGAACAAACCTGCGCTGCTCTCTGGACAGAGATGTTGTTCTGCTACTTCAGCCAGGCCCCAAAGAACAAAACCACAAATGTTTCTGCAACTGTTAAGTTGCCCACAATATTGTTAGCACAACATCTAACCCTACAGTGATCACTTTCAGCCTCAGCTTACCTCTTTTCCTGTCCCAGGCATAGAGCTCCTTTATCCCCAGCTCCTCCAAGGACTTCGTCAGTTCCAGCTCCTCCCCGGTGATGCCATCTCGAAGAAGAACAATGTGCTCTTGACTGACTTCACACTTCTCACAAATAGCTGGGATGATGTTATGGAGAGGCACCTCTGGACTAACTCGAACCACAGCCTTCTGTGTCTTCAGGTAGTTCACTACCAGCCTCACAGATTTCTGCAGAAACAAACACAAACTCTCAGCCCTCCCTCCGTGATGGCGAGGCTCTCTTATGATGAGAAAGGCAGAGGACTTCCACACTGTCTTGACTCCTCCTATGCAAACTTACTCCACATGCATACCATTGCAAAAATTATTATTACAAGAAGTAAAAAAATAAATAATTCAGAACTCCCTGACACTAAGGAGACATTCACAAGAATAGGCGAAATAGAAAAGGAATCGGAAGCAGATGTTGATTTGTGCATACTTGCAAGTACTGCTCTGAAAAGTGTAACAATGTAATTAGCTATACTTATTCAGAATAATAAAAAATTCAACAAATCTATGTGGAAAATGGCTACTTATGAATCTTCACAATACTCTAAAATACATTTATTAACAATCAGTTTTCTCCCATATCTTGAATGATATGGAATGATACAAATGCCTCGAAAAGGCAAGGGAATCTTTGGCAGCAGGCTCGCCAACTTGGTGAGGCAGGCTTTAAACTGAACGACTTGGGCAGTGGTGTTGAAAATGGCAATGCTCCTGCCATGACATCCAAGTGGGGATAAGACCAGAGCAGCGACAAATGCTCCTTAGCTGCCTTCCATGATTAGAGCCAGAAGGCCAACCACCTCAAGGCTGGGTATGACTATGGTGGTTCCTCTTGCATCCCTCCAGGGAAACCTTGCTCGATTGCCTCTCTGGAATGCCTGTACACCAACACACACAGCATGGGGAATAAACAGGAAGAACCGGAGGTCTGTGCGCTGTTGCAGGGCCATGATCTCATTACAATTACTGAGACATGGTGGGATGGCTTGCATGACTGGAATGCTGTCATGGACAGCTATGTATTTTAGGAAAGACAGACCAGCAAGGTGAGGTGGTGGAGTTGCTTTTTATGTACAAGAGCACCTGGAATGTATCGAGCTCTACCTTGGAGGGGGATGAAGGACATGTTGAAAGCTTATGGGTAAGAATGAAGGGACAAGCTAATACAAATGACACTATTGTGGGTGTTTACTACAGGCCACCAAACCAGAAAGAAGTCAGTGAGGCTTTCTGTAGACAGCTAGAAGTAGCCTCACAATCACATGCCCTGGTGCTCATGGGGGACTTCAAACAGCCTGATATTTTCTGGAAAGGCCACACAGTGAGGCTCACACAGTCCAGGAGATTACTGCAGTGCACTGATGATAACTTTCTGACACAAATGGTGGAGGAGTCAACAAGCAGAGGTATGCTGCTGAACCTTGTAGTAACAAACAAAGGTCTCGCTGGGGGTAGTCTTGGCTGTAGCGTCCATGAGATGGTTCAGTATCATACAAGGGAGAAAGAAGGAGGGCAGTAAGTAGGATTAAAACCCTGGACCTCAGGAGAGCAAACTCTAAGTCTTCAAAGACATACTTAGAGGAATGGATGGAATAGGACTCTAGAAGGTAGGGGGCCCCAAAAGCATTCATTAATATTCAAGCACCACTTCCTCCAAGCTTAAAATCAGTCTATCCCTATGAGTAAAAAATCAAGTAGAGGAGGCAAGAGGCCTGCATGCATGAGCAAGGAGCTGCTGGAAAAACTTGTATGGAAGAAAGATGTTTAGAGTATGAGGAAGAAGGGACTGATCAAGTGGGAGGAATATAGGAATGCTGCCAGAGTATGTAGGGATGAAACAAGGAAGGCCAAGGCCCTCTTGGAATTAACTCTGGCAGGGCATGTCAAAGAGAGCAAGAAGGGCTTCTTTAAGTATGTCAGTAGCAAAAAAAAAAAAGACTAGGGAATATGGGGGCTGAATGAGGTGGCTCCTCTGGTAACAGAGGATGCAGAGAAAGCAGTTACTGAATGCTTTCTTAGCTTCAGTCTTTACCACTAAGACCAGCCCTCAGGTATCCCAGACCCTGGAGGGAAGAGAGAAAGTCTGGAGAAAGAAAGACTCTCCTGTGGTCAATGCGGACTGGGTTACAGATCATTTAGGCACACCGGACACCAACAAATCCATGGGTCCTGATAGGATGCACCCATGAGTGCTGAGGGAGCTGGCTGATGTTATTGCTAAGTCGCTCTCCTCCACTTTTGAAAGGTCATGGAGAACAGGAGAGGTGCCTGACAACTGAAGGAAAGACAATGTCACTCCAGTCTTCAAAAAGGGCAAGATGGAGGACTGGTGAAATACAGGCCAGTCAGCCTCCCTTCCACCCCTGGAAAGGGGATGGAACAGTTCATTCTGGAGGTTATCTCTAAGCACATGGAGGAAAAAGTAGTTATCAGAAGTAGTCAGCATGGATTCACCAAGGGAAAATCATGCTTAACTAATCTAACAGCCTTCTATGGTGGCATGACTGGTTGGGTAGAGGGGAGAGCAGTGGACGTTGTCTACCTTGACTTCAGCAAGGCTTCTGACACTGTCTCCAACAGCATCCTCATAGGGAAGCTCAGGAAGTGTGGGTTAGATGAGTGGACAGTGAGGTGAATTGAGAACTGTCTGAATGACAGGGCTCAGAGGATTGTGATCAGTAGCAGAGAGTCTGGTTGAAGGCCTGTGGCGTTCCCCAGAGTTCAGTGCTGGGTCCAGTCTTGTTCAACATCAATGACCTGGTTCATCATCAGCAAGTTTGCTGATGATACAAAACTGTGAGGAGTGGCTGACACACTGGAAGGCTGTGCTGTCACTCAGGCGACCTGGACAGGCTGGAGTGTTGGGTGGAGGGGAACCTGATAAATTTCAACAAGGACAAGTTGTTGGAGCAATAACCCCAGACATGAGTACAGGTTAGGGGTTGACCTGATGGAAAGCAGCTCCACAGAGAAGGACCTGCGAGTCCTGGTGGACAAGTTGACCACATGCTCTTGTGGGGAAGGCCAATGATATCCTGGGGTGCATTAAGAAGAGTGTGACCAGCATGTTGAGAGTGGTTCTCCTCCCACTCTGCCCTAGTGAAGCCACATCTGGAGTATTGTGTCCAGTTCTGGGCTCCCCAGTTCAAGACAGACAGGGAACTACTGGAGAGAGTCCAGTGGAGGGCTACGAGAATAATTAAGGCACTGGAACATCTCCCTTACAAGGAACGGCTGAGACACCTGCGGCTGTTTAGCCTGGAGAAGAGTAGGCTGACAGGGGATCTTATTAATGCTTATAAATATCTAAAGGGTGGGTGTCAAGAGGATGGGGCCAATGTCTTTTCAGTGGTATCCAGTGATAGGACAAAGGGCAACAGGCACAAACTGCAGCACAGGAAGTTCCACCTCAACATAAGGAAAAACTTCGTTACTGTGAGGGTGACAGAGCACTGGAACAGGCTGCCCAGAGGGGTTGTGGAGTCTCCTTCTCTGGACACTTTCAAAACCCATCTGGACGTGTTCCTGTGCAACATGCCCTAGGTGAACCTGCTTTGGCAGGGGGGTTGGAGTAGATAATCTCCAGAGGTCCCTTCTGACCCCTACCATTCTGTGATTCAATAAAGATGGCAGGCAGAATATCACCAAAACCCTACCTACACAATACCACAACCCTCATTTCAGCCACATGAGCGAAGTTCAATCACCCTGGTCTCCAATCAAGGATCTTTGTAAGAACAGATTTCCATCTACCCAACCACACTCAATGTAACATTCTGTCTAAGTGCTGGAGTCCAGACTGGCACCTGCCACTCTGCATGCAAATCAGTTAAGCTAGTAAAGCATATTATAGTCAATCCCAAGCCTTTCCCATCTGGTTTGAAAATGTAAACATTGGAAGAACTTCTTGAAATCATAGAAATTAAATGATGTTGCATGGCACCAGTAGGGTCCTACAGAATACTGACCTCAGGGACTCTTGGCAGAGGTCGTTTTGTCTTCTCTTCAGGAAACTTCTCTTTCAAAAATACCGTCTGTATATCCAGTGCTCCTATTAAAGTATTTGGCTTGTAACTCAGAGGTTGTTGAGTTCCTGAAGATTTCAGTTCAAGACTATGTTGGGATGGATTTAAGCGATACTGGCTGCATAAATCAACTAATAGATCCATCACAGCTTTACTGCAAGGAAGAAGACACTCACTGTTAGCATGAGAAAAAAAACAGTTGCTAAAAAGATTACCTCAGTTTTAATATGGGAGAAAAAAAGGCAGTGTAAGCTGTGGATGTGTCAGTAGTTAACAATCTTTAGGAAGGAACAGTGTAAATGCTTTGAAATGCTAAACAAATCAGATAAAATGTTAGGAATTAAATATATTCGCACTTCAGTGTGTGTTTATAAGCTGGCAGTTAACTATTCACTATGAGACAGACAACAGAGCCAGTAATAGCACCAACAAACATAAGCCAAGAGCAGACAAAGTGCATCTTATCTGCTAAATCCATACATTAAATTCTCCAATTCAAACCCTGTTCTTTAATGTGAAGACAAAATATAAATAAAAGAGGCACTCATGGTATGGTAAACTCTACCTAGATTTGAACCATCACATAATGCAACTCAAAATGGAGCATTTACATCTGGAACAAAAGGTAGACAGGATTTTTTTTTTTTCATAGCTTATACCGTTGAGTCCATCCCAGCCCTTTCCCACCCCAAATCTATTCATACCAGAAGTATTTCCAAGCAGAATAGATCCCTTTTGTATTTATTTTGGTATGGCTATTAACCCTGGATAAAAATATCTGGTTTCAAGTATTTGCATAATCAAGAGCTCTTAGTACAGATGTGATTCTTAAACCACGAAGCTAAAAGAGTCAGTCAGTTCCCCTCTCTTATTCCATGCCTCTGCAGACATACTCTGTTTTCTGTCAATAACTCAACATACACTGGAGCTTGATACTGCCTGGCAAGGCAGATATGAACTGTGTTCCTCCACATCCCAGAAATTCTCTTCTACCAAGGTACAAAGGGGTTCTTTTCAACATTCCTCCCCAGAACTCCATCCAGGATCAGAGAAAATCGGTTTATTAAATCTAGTTACGTTTCTGAAAAGTTCTGGTTTCATAAACCAGTACCTGTCATGAGCAAAGCAGATGAAGTTGAAAAAAAATATACAAGCCATACCTGAAGCCTGTCATATACGTGGGATATTCTTATCCTAGCAAAAACGAAAGTAAGTCCATAGACAACATATTTGCCAAAAGGAACTGTCATCTTTTCTAATGTGTAAACTGAAACTGTATATAGATTCAAAATGCAAGCAAATTAAAATAAAATCCTTTACAGGTTATTAGCTATCACCATTAAATCTGTAGCTCAAGAATTGCCCTTCAACTGCAAGCTGTCAGCATCTAGAAAACTACTCTGCAGGCAGCTGCCCATCTTCTTCTGTGTGTATGTTGTTGGTTAACAACTGCTCAAGATGTTGGTGAAAAACTCTGGAAAGCTAATGACAAAGCTAACAGGAATGGAAAATGAAAATGATCCCTTATTAACAGGCAAAAGACTAAAGCACATGTAGGTGACAGCTCTTCCAGTGCAAGTGATGAGAAACAACCTTTTGTACAGTAACCTATTTCAATTTTAACCAAGTTATGCAGTGTGAGCTGAGAAAGTGGCAAGGGTGGAAAATCAGAAATAGGCGATAGCATCAAAAAAAGAACACAGCGAGATGATGATGACTGAAGATCAAATAAAGAAAACAGATGTCATTAATATGCATAGGAGGCTTCAGAAAAATAGAGCACTGGTGTAACTGCTAACACAGAGAGCAGCCAAACAGAAATGTGTAGTATCTAAACTGAAACAGTATCAGGTCATTTCATGATGATTCTGGCACTGTCCCCAAATTGCAAATGTCTGTATTTCACAACTGTGTTTATCACATATGTAACACATCATAAACCAACAGAAACATTTACACCTAAGTCAAAACTATAGCAGAATCCCACCTACAACTCTATTAACATGAATATTCATTAAACTGTGCAGCACTGAGAATTTTAAAAAGTGTCAGTCGGTCTGATACAGATCTCAATTTGTCTGCTTACAGACATATTTCTTTTAAAATAAAATTTGCATGTGTTTTTTCCCCCCTCAGCCTTCTTACTATTGTTTCAGAGAAAAGCAAATATCCTGGCAGAACTGCAACAAATGGTGTTCTACATCTTAGACATTTCTATTTAAAGTGGAACGCTAATATATTTCAGTAGTGCAAAATATTGTGATAATCCATTCAAATTTGGAAAGTTATCTTACCTCATAAACTATTTAATAATAATAATAATAAAAAAAGCACTTGAAAAAGGTTATATTTTTAAAAAATATACAGTTCATCAAAAAAAGAGTTTATGATTTCATGCACCTTCCACTGAAAAGATGAAATATGTTCAGCAGCAACAGTACCACAATTGCTACAAGATTGGAATCAACACCAGCCAACTGAGAAAGTAAGTTGCAGACAATCACAGAAGTTGAACAAATTTGTCTGGACAACAAACAATTTAAAACTCTAGCCAAATCTGAGGTTTTATCTTACTGCTGACTACAGAGGAGGTGTGTCTTAAATATAACAGTTAAGGAAGTCTGAAACATCCCACCCTGAGCTATGCTGCCCGGCATACACAACTGTTCCACAAAAAGCATCCCTAGGCTTCATCTGCATCATTCAGCAATACAACTTCAAAGTGTGCAGTATGCTCTTCCCATAATGAAACGTTGGGAAAATAATTTCCACAAAACTTCAAAAGTATTTAAAAAAAAAAAAAAAAAAAGAGAGAGAGAGGAATTCCACAAATGAATTTCAAAATTAATGTGTTTCCAGAGAAATAATAGAGCTGGGAAGTACTTGCAATGAAGTTATTCTTGGATCACATTTCAATTTCACCAACCTGACAAATTTTCCATCCGTACTGTAATACAGTTAACCCTGATTTTAAATGGCAGTTTTATTTCAAGTAAATCCATGTATATGCTACACAGAAAAAAAAAAGGCAAATAAACACAACCAAGAGAATGGCAATGAGCCACATACTAACATAGACCAACTTTTCTATCTAACCTTGGCCTGAACACGGCTCTTGGAAGATGCAAAGAATCAGTTCTTCCTTTGCTTCCATCTTGTTCAAGACATATCTGCCCTTTATTTTAACCTGCTTTTGAGACCTGGTAGAGCATAAACTATTTTGAAATTCAGACAGGTCTGATCATAAAGGATTACACATCTAAAGCTGAAATGAGTCAGTTAAATGCCTCCTGCCTTTCCAACTACTCAGCTAAAAAACACACTACTTTCTTGTCTTAACAAGATGTTGCTGAAATTTTGAGTGAAGAGACCAAACACTCTATGACAGACACCAAACTGATGACAGATGATTGGTAAGCAAATACTGGAGCACAGAAATAAAACTGGAGGATGAACCCAAGTTAAGATTCAGACAAGATAGTCCCGACAACTATTCTTAGCCAAGTAGAGTACTTCACTTCTGTCCTGATATTCTGTTACCAAGCTGTTTAGCATTTAATACCAATTCTGGACAGAATGGAATAACACCTTTGTCAGAAATAATTTATCTCAAGGTCAGATCTCTTGCGTCCAGTTGTTCATCAGTAAAATGCAGCAAAGATGTCTATAGTTTAACAGAAAACAACTGAGTAGTTTTGGGTGTGGCTTGTGGCCTAATCTTCTTGGATGACACAAGGAAATCCATTTTAAAATACAGCCCTGTGTATCTAGGAAATAAATGTGTACGATAGAGTGATGCTCTATCAAGTGACACTGACTTTCTGATTACCTTCTGCTTTCATGCTACAAATGCTCAAAATCTCAAACTGGAGGAAAGAGTCTTCTTTATTTAGGTCAATGCCAAACACACAGTAGGAATCTAAAGTGATGACTGGAAAAGAAAAATAGTAGTGTAAAGGGGGTGACCTGAAGTCTCTGACACTTTCACTATCTGCATTTAAACCTGAAGATAGCGTTAGCAATTATTATTTTCTCATGCTCCGAAGCACAGCAGGCATTTCATAAAAAGATTAGAACTTTTCCTACACCAGAAATGTATACACTAAATAGCAAGCTGCATCAAAAGAAGTACAGGAGATATACACGAATGTTTTCTATTTCTTTTCTTATTTTGCTCATGCACATTTGGCTTTTATTTTCTGTAACTGAGCAAATCCACAGAAGGAACATCAAGATGACACACAATAACAGACAGAGGACTGAGTTTCTTGAGCCTTATGATGAGAATGGCAAAGGGAGATCTTGTTGCTGGCTGCAAGTACCAATCGATCAGGGCTACAGACACAGACTCTTCTCAGCAAAGAGCAAGAGGACAATAAGCAAGAGACAAGTGGAAACACAGAAAATTCCATTTAGGTACAAGGAAAAACTTTTTTCACCACAAGGATGGTCAAGAACTGGAACAGGAATACACTGAGGTTCAGAAACCTCCTCCCTGGAGGTATTCAAACTTGCCTAGAGACAGCCCTGAGCAACCTGCTCTTGTGAGAGCTGCACTGAGCAGGGAATGAGAGCAGGTGAGTTCCAGTAGCCCCTTCCAATGTAAATTATTCTAGTTTTGGTTTGTTTTGCTTTGGTGTTTTGTTTTGTATTTTTTGTTTGATTGCTTGTTTGCTTTTGTTTGGGTTTTTGTTTGTTTGGGTTTTGTTTGTTTGTTTGTTGTTAGGGTTTGGGTTTTTTTAAGCTTACATTAAACTACTATAGTTTTTACCTGACTCCTACTTAGTGTTTAGTTAAGTTCACTTTTAACCCTTTCGCTGTGTGTGCCCTGCTCATCTTCTAACAACAACTCTCTCACGTTTTACCAATATGGGCTGATTTCACACCTTCAGTCTTTTCTCTCCTTGTCAAGCTACAAGCCCACAATATCACTTAACAGTACTTCACTGAGAATTGTGTGAGAATATTGTTCCTGTGATGACATAAGCACTATGCTCCATATAACACACACTCTGCACTGAGCTCTGTCCTCCAGCATCTGCAGAATGGGACTACAGCTTCAGCTTGTTTATTATTTGTTCTAGTATCCTGCTCACTGTGGATCACATGTATGAGAGAATCTGTGTAACATGTAAGATAACAGGAGCAACAATTGTGCAGTCTACTCTTTTGCATATTGGTCACCCATGTGCTAACAACTCCAAACCAAACATCATTTGGCTTCAAACAGCCCCATTTTTCCAGTTTCTCAAGCGGCTGACACTAAACATGTCTGGTATTCAGGAAGTCCTCCTCAGTGTCACTGTGAATGAAGACAGATGCATGATCCCTTTATTTATAGGTTACCCACTGAAAATACTACCAGTGAGAATCACAAACACAAAAAATTCTGGTAATTATTGTGAACTTTTCCACTACTTTCTTTCTAAATGTCCTCTGCCAGATCTGCTAACATTGTGTGTATCTGCTACAGATCTATATGCATGAAATGTGTAAGCGGCCAATGCTCTGCCTATCCTTATGAGCACATTATGAGTTAGTGCTCATAAAACTGTACAAATATAGATTAGTTGGGGGGGTATTTTGTAATGCTTTTCAGGGGGGAGAAGGCTAACAGTTTTTCATTAATACTTTTATGTATTTTACAGTAGAGTTGACAGGGACCAACTATTTCAAAAAGAAAACTGTTTTTAATACTGTTTGATTGCTGCACACACTCCTTAAGGACTCAACTTTGTCCTAAGATCTGCAATAAAATGTGTGTTACCAGATGGCAATGTAACTCTTGAAGACAGACTTTCATCTTGAGGTAATTTTTATAAATAAATCAACTTTAAAATCCCAGATTCCAATAAAATATCTTTAAATAGCACACATTTTTTTTCTTGATCTTTCAAGAAAATTTAACAAGAATTTTCTGCCCTCTTGTTGATATTTATAGGAAGCTTCTCCATCAAGAACAAAGTAAAATTAACAACATGCTGCTTTGCTTGTATACAATGAACAAATTGGAAGAGATAATTTTGACTTTTAACTTGATATATTTATAATAATGTTAAGTGATACTAATTAACTACAGTAGTTATATTTCCAAACATCCTCTCATGTACTGCTTTGCTCTGTGAACTGCTTTCCTGAAATTACAGAATCATTTTTCATTATGATGATGCCCAGGGCAAAAGTTTTGCAAATTTTTCTGCAACAGAAAAGCTATTTCCCCAGGGTATCCAAAAGCAGGTTTTGCAGAATGCAGTTTTAATGATGGCAATGAAAATAGTAAAGATTTATAGTAGTATAAACAACAGCAGAATTTGTCTGAAATGTCCTTCCATGATATAACCATAGGTAAAAAGAGCAAGCAGGGAAAAGAATTTATTACCTGCACCAGCTCCCATACTTGCTTCAAACTAAATCTTCATCATTAAATGTTTACCTCTGAGTATCATTCTACTTCACAGCTGTCCAGTTTGCAATGATAAAACAATGCAAAGAGATAAAAATGCATGGGATTTCCCTCAAAATTGGAGACTTAAGCCAGTTCATCCCCTAAATATTTCAGATGCTCTTGACATTTTTTTTTTTTTTATTCCACATCCCTAAAAATGTAACCAGTGTTTATATACACAAATAATTCATCTTCCAGTGGTTAAAAAGAACAGCAGCACACACAAGGTCTGTTCACAGACTGATGCCACTGTAATACAGGACTCATTATAGGGTACCCTCCTCCTATTTTCCAGCTTGTTAGGATGATTTACTTCCCTACTCCATTTCCATAATCTTCCACTTCCCACAGCTGCCTATCAGTTCCTGACATTTGTCACTAACTCTCCACTCATAGAATCATAGAATGTTAGGGGTTGGAAGGGACCTATAAAGATCATCTAGTCCAACCCCCCGCCAGAGCAGGATCACCTGGATCAAGTCACACAGGAACGTGTCCAGGCGGGTTTTGAACGTCTCCAGAGAAGGAGACTCCACAACCCCCTGGCCAGCCTGTTCCAATGCTCTGTCACCCTCACCGTGAAAAATTCAATCACTAAATGTATAATCTGAGAGGTCTGATAAGCACTGCTTTCCTTTAAAACCTTTAACATCACTCTGACTCCAGGGCTGATGACACAAGTTGCACTGGTCTCCTGAAAGTGGCTAAACAAACACTAACTTCTACAAGGAAAGCAAGGGGAAGAATGAAGTGCCAGGCACTGCACACTGCTGTACACCCCTCCTCAGTCACCCCAAACCACTAATAGAGACACAGTCAAACTAAACTGATCTATCAGACCAAGAAGGGTAGTTCTACAGGAATGCAGACTAACTATAGCAACCCCCAAATGTAAAATAAGCACAGATCCTGATTTATTAACAGGCATCTACATATCCTCTTCATTTGGTATTAACACTTTCTGTAGTTTCTTGACCACTACAGACCACACCATTGCTTGCAATGGTTTCATCATAGTATTTAATATATTTTTAAAACTCTTTCAAATTATTTCTTGAAGTAGTGAAGTCTCCCTCTTTCTAAACAGTTCACACAAAGAGGAAGAGAAGGAAGAACTCTCATGATGAAGCAATTTATCTCAAAACTGCCTCTCCAATACAATTTGTCCTTAATTGTACCCAGCTGCAAGGAGAAGCCCCTCTCCCTGTGAAAAAAAAAAGCAAACCAGTAAACTTCTATATAGAAAAGGCTTCCTAAATACCAGCAGATGCTTTGCTGTCTACACAATCGCAATGTGTTTGCAAAGGCAGGATCTCTGAATGTAATGAATCTTTCATCTTCTGAGCTTGCTTCTCAGCATGACTCCAGACAGGCATACCGTCAGCACTGCTGTTTGCCAGCAGCAAGTACTTCTACTGCACCAAAACCCCTCTATATTAAAAGAGGTGATACAACCTAAGACTAGCTCAGTGGCATTTCTTGGAAGAGATGGATCCATACAGGCTCTGAGGGTGATCCAGGGAGAAAAACAGTGACACAACAGCTGTTCCAGCAGAGAAAGTCCTTTATACGTGGCTCTCAGGACTCTGATAGAACAGCTGCCTAAAATGCAGAGAGAAGCATGGCAAAGAAACCAGAAAGGGAGATACTAATAAGAGCAAGTATCCCACTGGGAACAGAGGACTCCAGAAAGCAGGAGCTAATCAAAGCCTTACCTTCCTTGTACTGTGCTCTTTTGCTCCACCCCACTGGGTAAAATGACTGTGAAGTCCACCGATCTGTTTATCATGTTCTCCTTCATGCTCACAAGGTTCTGATCAGAAATTACAGCTGTCTCTGCAGGTGACTTGTGCTCACTGCGAATTCTACTTGCTGCAGAAGGTTGATTTGGTGGAGGAGGAGCACGAGCTTTCATTCTTCTCCTTGAGAAATAAAACCAGTAAGAATATTAATAATTTCTTGCAAGCAAAGTATAAACATGCTAATAAGAAAATAAGGTCTTTCAGTCATTATCTCAGAATGCTTTAAGAAATTTCTCTAATGGAAGCCATTTTCATGATCACGAAACTTTTCAATGGAGTTACATTTTATTTTTACCTCCTCTCTAAAAATACATTATTTTTTTAATGATGCACTCACTCCTACTGTTTGTTTTCCATGCCCCAGGGAATGAATTAGTTCCATAATTAGGATATGAAATAATCATTATTCTGTCAAATATGAAGCATGCTTCTATGAAGAGAGAACCAGAAATGCTGAGCACAGTCGAGACCTGACTTGAGAAAGAGTTGCATTTACATAAATGTTGCCTCCAAGTCAGAATGGCAATGGTGAGGTTTCATTCTGCTATATTTCAGCTCCACAGTATGATTCTACTTGCAATACTGTCTCTTCCTCTGCTCTGAGTAAGTTAGTATTAAATCTGGCTCACTTTACTTCATAGGGAAGACCATGAAAAGGTCAACCATGAATAATACCACTACCTACCATGCAACAGTAAGAGACTATAGCTCTTTCAAAGCACCCTGAAGAGACCTCATTCTTCAGTAGCAGGCTATGCACCATGTGTGACATACAAAAAAACTGCAACAGCTTCCACCAAACAAGCAGTGTACTTTACAGAGATATAAAACCACCACAAACTCGAAGTTTACTTCATTGGCAAGCTACCAGACAGATAAGCAACATATGTGCACTGTTAAACTTCTGAATAGCTGGCTTCATACCAATCACATGTCTAGGAGGATTAATTCTGACGTTTAATATCCCAGTGACCTCTTCTCACTAGATTTATGCCTAGTTTAAGTCAGATTTTAGTATAACAGATGGAAAAATAGTAAAATATTTACTGAGAAATTACTACCCAGGCTTACTGCCTGCATTTTTTAATCCATCTGGTTTTAGGGTGCAGGAAGAGAAAAGTTTGATTCTGCACATCATTCTTATCCTGCAAACAACACCAACAGAGGTCCAAAGCAAGAGTATAGAAAACTCTAACCTGTCAAAGTCTGCAAAGCTTATCAGTTGAATCAGCCAAGGGCAAAACTGTGTCCATGGAAAAAACCAAAACCAACCAAAACACTGAACAGGATTACTACCAAAACAAACTCTTCTTTAGAGAGAACATGTATTCTCACAGATAAAATGAATAAACATACAGTTTAGATCACCAATGTAAGCACTGGCAGAGAAAAAAAAATCAACCCAAACAAACAAACAAAACCAAAACAAAAAATAAACAAAAAACCCCAAACAATAATAATAATAATAATAATAATAATAATAATAATAATAAAAACCTTCAGAAATAATCCAAATCCGCTACACTTTTTTAACTGGTATTTGTATTTGATCAATAATTTTTATGATATGCCTCAGCTTGCAAAAAGTCACTACACTGCCCTGAAAATTCACATTTCAGTGAGATCTCAGCAGGACACTAAAATTAGCAGTGATGCAGATACTTACTGTCATCTCCTGCATGCATAACAAGTATCGTGCTCTACAAATATGCAGGAAGAGCTACTGCCATATTTACTAACATACAGAAATTTCTTTTCCATGGGAAACTTCCCCTGAACTTTCACATTTTATCCCGTGTACACCCAATGGGTCACGCAGCCATCAGTCACTAATTTGCAGCTCCTATGGCCCTCCCCATGGAGGTGGTGATAAAAATTTCAAGGCTTTGTCAAAACTACCTTGACTTTCTATAAGTCCGTGAACCAAACTCTTAATTTATTTACCCTTCTATAAAAGAAAAAAAAAAATATTAAAATGTGGATTCATCTTCTGCTTGGATGCCTTTACATCTGACTACGGTTGTTATTTGTAAGCAGGTGGTGAGAGACTTTGGAGTTTTGCATAAATCCAGATCATGCCAATGTAACTTCATAACCACGTGGTACAACATTTAAGGACTTCAGATCAATTTACGAATTATCTAATTCTTGCCCTTCATAACATCAGCTGCATCAATATAAGTAACTACAGAGATTCACATCAACTTGTTTCATAAAACAAGCTTTTTCTTGTCCTATAAGGTGGGGGACGATTCCAATACAGTGCTCCTGACAAAGTACCAAACAGAGTGGGATGAAAAGAAGTAGGCAAAACTAAGAGACTGGCAAAATTAAGTTTTTTAATTATGATTTATCTCGGCTTGTGAATTACAGATCTCATCGTGAACACAGACAAAATAAAGCAATGGTAATAAAATAAACTTGAAACTGAAACCAGATGAAACTGAAGAAATTTCAGGGGAGAAGTGAAGAACAATCAAGTTCTGAAGATGATAAAGAAGCTGGAAGTAAAATGGCAATATGCTATATAAGTTTGCTCTGTAACAATAACATAAAACTGCATCTGGTTTCCCGCAGGAACAGACAAACAAGGTCAGACACCTTAACACCAATTTATTGCTCTGAAATCACTGTGTGATTTTTATTTGGCCACATTTTAAGTACTGCTTACAGCCATTTCTGCAGTTACAGACCTTGTACTACGCTGTGTGGGCCCAAGAGGGTATTTGTCAGGAAATCAGGCATCATTACATCAAAAAGCATCAGCTGATCACTGATCAGTGCCATTCACTTTACCTCTATAAAATAAGTAACAATGCTTATTCTTTTTGGCATTACAGAGTCAGGGCCTTTCAGCTACTAAAATCCTCCTTTTCTTTTGTGCAGAAAGGACAGTGCACGTATGTCTCCTTCAGAGACATCAGAGAAAGGAAAAAGGAAAACATGCCCACTACAGTCTCCTACCCAGCAACAGTTCAGGTGACCTCATATGAACCTTTCCACAATAGCAACTACACATTCTCTTGAAACATGGTGACCGCTTTAAATATGCCTGGTTCAGAAAATTTTGGAAATGTCAGACCTCAGACTATTTCAGTGGAAGCCGATCCCTTTAAAGTTCACATCTGTAGAGCAATATGTGGCACAGATCTGCGTTTCCCAGCCAACCTTCTGAAACTTCTCAGTAGAATAAAGTAGCTCCATGAACAGCAGATTGAAATCCACAGCTCTAGTTCTACCATGAGTCTGCACAAGCAGCTGCTTTCTCACAGGGTCCAGCAAATGCAGTCAGAAGGTGCAGAAAAGCCTGTTAATACTATTGAATGCAAGTCAGAAAAGGAATTCAGCTTTCTCCATCAGAGCTAAAATGGTTAAAAAGGACAATAAGAAAGCACTCCATAATAAAAGCCTCTTTGTTCCCCTACTAAAACAAAGCACAGAGAAACTGTGTGATTTAAAAGCCTGTTTTAAGCATGGGTACTTTCCACACTATAAAGACAGCATACTATTAAAGGTTGCATTCCTCAGTGTGAGCTAAATTCAAACTAAATTTAGCTCAACAGCATTTTTTTTCTCCGCAAACATCTTTCACTTGCTCAGTACTGAGACACATGTTAAGCCTCCCTACCTGCTATTAGTCTGCAGATGAAGTTACGAGTGGGAACACTTCAAACCTATGATTAGTGGTCACTGGCTCAAAGTTCAGATGGAGAGCAGTGACAAGTGGTGTCCTTCAGGGGCCCATAATGGGGCCTGTCTTGTTTAACATTTTTATTAATGACATAGACAATGGGATCGAGTGCACCATCAGCAAGTTTGCAGGCGACACCAAGCTGAGTGGTGCTGTCGGTACACCGGAGGGACGGGATGTCATCCAGAGGGACCTGGACAAGCTGGAGAGGTGGGCCCAGGTGAACCTCAC
>JAAGNO010027457.1:111887-127060 GCA_033439905.1 Ceryle rudis
TGTGGTTTTCGTGTCTATTAGATGGTGTGTTTTGCTAATTTGTTGGAGCACTTACAGAGGAGAATCCCCAGTGCTGCAATAAAGAATGCCTGCTTAATAGCAACACCGTTGTTATTGGGTATTTATCTCGGAATCCTTAGCCAGCTGCACCCAGCCTCCCACCTCCGTGAGGAGTGCTAGAAAGCAAGGGGGTTGGGTAGCTCCAAATTTTGTTTCAATACCAAACAGACTGGGGAAACTGACACTTTTCAAGGGACTGTCACCTTGTAGAAAGACCTGGATATGCTGGAAGAGTGGGCTAACAAGAACCTGATGAAGTTTAACAAGTTCACCTGGGAAAACATAGTCCAGAAGTGCATTGAAAGCTGGGATCTACCTGGCTGGAGAACAGCCCCATAAAAAGGGACTTGGAGGTCCTCTTGGACAATAAGCTCAATATGAGTGAACAGTCTGCTGCTGTGGCAAAGAAATCCAACAGGATGCTGGGCAGCATCAGCAAGGGCAGCAATTGCAGAGACAAAGTCATTATCTCACTCTACTCAGTGCTCATCAGGCCACACCTGGAATACTGTGTTCAGGTTTGGTCCCCACTATACAAAAAGAGATGTGGACAGGCTGGAAAGGGTCCAGAGGAGGGCCACAAGGATGATCAGGGGCTGGAGCAGCTCTCCTACAAGAACAGGCTGAGGGAGCTGGGATTGTTCAGCCTGGAGAAGAGAAGGCTGAGGGGAGACCTAACAGCCACCTTCCAGTACCTGAAGGGAGCTGATAAAAAGACTGGAGAGGGCCTGTTTACAAAGGCCTGGAGTGAAAGGACGAGGGACAATGGTTTTAAATTAGAAAAGAGTGGATTTAGATTAGATGGAAGGAGTAAGTTTTTTACCATGAGTGTGATGGAACACTGGAACAGGTTGCCCAAAGAGGTGGCTGAGGCACCATCCCTGGAGACATTCAAGCTGAGACTTGATGAGGCTCTGAGCAACCTCCTCTAGTTGAAGATGTCCCTGCGCTCAGCAGGGGGGTTGGACTAGATGACCTCTAGAGGTTCTTTCCAACCCAGCCATTTCTATGATTCTATGATTCACTCAGAGCTACATGAATGCTTCAATCCAGCCCTCAGTAAGAAGGCAATGTGAAAACAAGCAGCTGATTTCAATACACAAATGCATGGTGCCTTTTATCGAGGCTTGAAATAGTTCATCTCTTCACTGTAAGCTGAAAAAATGCATACGGACAGGAAATAATTAAGTAGATAGAATACATAAACAACCTACCAGCACTTTTCTCGGTAATAGCACCAATCTTCTCAAAGTGGAAAAGGAAAAACAACAGCAAACTGACCAACAAGACCAATGTTTCTGTAGTACAGCACACAGAAGAAATGCAACAGAAACAGAAGTTTCACCAGACTCAGAACTTGAAGACAAAGTAACATGAGCCCTTTGGACCTATACCTTATTAATATATAACTACCAAGCAATAAGATGCATCTTGGACTTTATAATTCCATGTTATCCTGGTTTGAGTGCGAACAGAACTAATTCTGCTCAGTGATTTCATTTTTCATCTCAGTTCTTCTAACCGCACTGTCTGAACTTAGCTGCATGGTTTTCCCTGGCAGTGCCTGCTTCTAGCAGTGTTCAGAGTTCTAGCTCAATGTTTAGAGTTACTACCAAGGATTGGTGTGCAGACCAAGGCCACTGCTGGATCTTGTGCACCACACTGGTGATGCAGAAAGTAAAAGACCGCACCTGCAGGGAGGAGCAGACAGGAGAGGTGACCCTGAACTTACCAGTGGGGGATTCCATCCCATATATAACATATTTGGTATAAAGCTGAGGGATCACGAGGGTCAAGCCCCGCTTTGCTCAGCTCGGCTCTTGTGGCTTCTCTCTCGTTTTTTCAAGGGCCAGCATCCGAGGGGGACTCTGTCCATTCTACCTTCCATCCTGATCACTGTGTTCCTGAATGTGGTACCAGAATCCAGCTCCTGAACACAGCTCCCATCTGCTGCAGGGCCCAGGCTGGGACTCTCCCCGTGCCTGCTCCACAGCATCAGTGGTGACGGTGATGTAATTACCATCAGGGGGGTTGGGTTCCATACTGGTTTTGTATATATTTCCATTTTTATTATTATTAATATTTTCATTCAAGCTGTTCTAGTTTCCTTTTCTAATCGCTCAGTCTCTCTCCCTTATTCCCTTTCTCTTTCCCTTTGGGGAGGGAGGGGGGTTGACAGAGAGTGTCAGTTATAGGTCTAGAGGGCTGCCCTGATCCTCAACTGTGACACATGCTGAAAAACCATGATCTCTGTTTCAAACAGAAGGGGTCCTGGGACTTCACCCCTGTGGCAATGCTATGCAGAGGCTGCCTTTCTGTGGATAAGGTCCAACAAAAACCAAACCAAACCAAAACAAGCAAACAAACAAAACCAAACTAAAGAGAGAAGTGATGTTACATATTTCCACCACGCTCAAAAAAATCTGTAATCCTCTCTGCCCTGTAAGGCAAAGACAACAGGTACAGGGCAGACTTCATCCTATGGATGTCAGCAGAGGTTTGGCAAGAGCTCCACAGTCCTCTCTCTAACTATGCATTTTAAACAAAAAAACCCCAAACAATCAATGCAAAGCAACCCAAAACCCCAAACCAAACAACAAAAATCAACCAATAGTCAACATAGCGGAATTATGGGCTACATTCATTTTTGCCATAGTGAACACCTAGCACAGAACCTCCAAGCCAGTCAAATCAATTTGCAATCTTGTCAATGTCCAAGGTTGGAACAGTTGCAGAGGGTTTACTTGTGACATTCATGTACACTCCATCTCAGGAGGAATAAATCAACATGAGAATGTTCAGTGAGGAGCGCAGTACACAAACACAGAATCTCTTGGGTGGGAAAGAGACAATATTGAAGTAAACATTCTTGATTTTCATGTGATAGCACTCCTGCAGTCTTTTGAGAAGAAACCTATGCACTGAACTGTTTTGGAAAAAAAAGCAGATGAGAACACCCCTCCAAACCCCTTGCACAGCAAAGGTAGAAACCCGGCCCTGAGGCACACACCTCATACTCCATCAAGACACAGACAGTATGGCAGAAGTCACTCCTGCCTAGTGCTCTAGCCTGAGAAGCAGATATCCTTCAGAAAACATCTCTCTTTTCACTCTTCATTGCTCATGGCAAAGCAAAGAAAACCCAGATCACAGGCTGGGAAAAAGACATTGACTACATTGGAATTAACAGTATGGCACGTTCCCTCCCCGAAAGTAAAATCTTTTCAGCTTCTAGATGCAACAGAAAAATTGTAAGGCAACATGACTGCAAAGGGAATATAAGCAGATTAACACCAACATAAAGCCACCTCAAGCTTTTTGAAAATAGAAATCGAAAGTTAAACAAATCCCACAGGCATGGAGAACAGAAACGAGCAAAGTCTGATAATGTCCGTAACTACAAGAGGCAGAAGTTCATCCGGACAGCCTTACATTGTAAACTGGAGCTCCCTTGCACTTTGCCATCAATAACACTTAAATAATAACCAACTAATCTGAGGTTTTGGTTTGCTCTTGATTTGGGGGCCATGGGTAGATTAAAAAAAATAAATTCAAAAAGCATTCTCAAGTTTATATTGTCTATTGCAGGTAAAATATACTGATTCATTACAGCAAGTATGTGCAACACAGGTAACTTACACCTTTAAATGTCTCATATACAGTAAGTAAACGACAGGTCTAAAATGTACTGTTCTTACAGTAACTTGTTTCTATTATTATTTTACAGTATTTTGTAACATTTATAATATTAGAATAATATTACACTTTCTAAACAGCTGAAATCTTCAGCAGATGCTAAGATCTAATGATGTGGATTACTCCCATGCTGATAAGACTCAGGAAACAATTATGGTTCCATAGGTTATTTTTTTTTTTCAATAAGATTAAAAAAACAACAACAACAAACAAAACAAACAGGTTTTACTCTGAATTTTCTGGCCATTACAGTATATATTATTTTGGGCTTTTCTCTGTTCAAACATTTATTTGTATTTCATATTAGTTTTAAAAGATTATTCCATTTCTAAGGCAGGATCGCACTGACAGGCATGATAAAAATTATTCCCTTGCGGGTGTGATAAAGTCACCCAAAATAGACAAGAAAAAATAATTTGTTTTTGGCAAAGAAATGAAAGTTTTATAATTACAACTTTTATCTTCCATTTGATTCCACTGATGAGAAACCTTACAGCTTTATGTATTTTAAAAATAAACTTTTAATGCTAGGAGACAAAAAAAAAAGAAATCCCAGAAGCAACCTGAATGAGAGCATTCATAGAAGAGGAAGCAGGGATGGAAGTACATGACCATGCTTGCCCAAGGGTGAAATTAAAGAAAAATAAACTAAAATCAAGGTAAGATGATACAGTTTAATCAAAGTAGTTCCTAACATTGTTATCTCTAATTTCAAACCTTTCCCAAACATAACAAATCAATCATTAGAAAGCACTGTGCTGCATTTTCCTGGTCTCAAGTGTACATGTGAATAAACTGTTACAAAATTTGTTGCCAAGGAAACCTCCTCAGATCTGACGCATTTCATGAGAGGCTGAGATGTGCCCCAGCACATGTCAGAGACCTGGCCGTTCTGCTGCTTGTGAAGCACTGCACAGCTGCCAGACAAGAGAAAACTCAAGGCTCCTCCACTGACACTATGTAGCTGGACTACCCAGAATTCATCCTCTGGCAGGAATCCAACTGATCTGTTAGCCTATGGCTGGTATCATCAAATATACTTTAATTTTTTATACATCATCCAGACTTTAGATTCAGAGTACGTTATCTTCCAATAATTGCCTAATCCTCCCTCCAGTCACTGAGGTATCCGTTCCCTCACAATCAAATCACATATTGGTTTCATGATACAGTAATTTTTTAGGGCCAGAAGAAGCCATAAGCAGCACACTAACTTGGTGTCCTGTAGTGCATGGGCCATGCAGTTTATCCCAATGCTACTTCAGAGATCCCTCACTTCAGAGCAAAAGCAAGGATGGAGCTGTACGTGGGGTCGGCTTTAACTGATCAAGGAATAACACTGCAGTCTACAAATGCTTTTACACCTATTAACCACAGTCACACTAGGGAGCCAACAGATCTACCTGTATCAGTTCCCAAAACAAAGTAAAACACAAGCCCCAGAGAAAATCTTTTAAAAAGCAGCCAAATCCTAGGATTTGGGTAGATGCCCACTGCTGTTAATGAAAACACTACTTGAATAAGCACTGCAAGGTTGGCCTCATAGCTGTATCACAGGACTTTTGAGATACCACCCACATGTTTAGTGTGTGGCAAAGACCACACCACAAGCTGGTCCCATCATGTGCAACTCCATCAGCTTGCACATCAGCGAGGAGGAATGAAGTGGTAATGGTATGTAATTATTTGCTCCAACTGCCAAAACAGATGCTATAGAACAACATACTCTTCTGTGGTTAAAAGCAAGAAAGCATACATGAGCTGTGGCCAGCAGGGTGAGGAAGGTGATTCTGCCCCTCTGCTCTAGTGAGACCCCACTTGGAGTGCTGCGTCCAGCTCTGGAGCTCTTAACACAGGAAGGATGTTGGTATGTTGAAGTGGGTCCAGTAAAGGGCTACAAAAATGATAGAGGGCTGGAGCACCTCTCCTATGAGGTCAGGCTGAGAGAGCTGGGCTTGTCCAGCCTGGAGAAGAGAAAGCTCTGGGAAGATCTTATTGTGGCCTTCCAGTATCTGAAAGGGGCTTATAAGAAAGCTGGGGAGGGGCTTTTTACAATAGCCTATAGTGACAGCATGAGGGGTAATGGTTTGAAACTGGAAGACAGTAGATTTATACTGTAAATAAGAAGGAAATTCCTCACCCTGAGGGTAGTGAGACACTGGAACAGGTCGCCCAGGGAAGTTGTAGATCCTTCATCACTTGATGTGTTCAAAAACAGGTTGGATGGGGCCCTGAGCAACATGGTCTAGTGGGAAGTGTCCATGCCATGCCACAGGGGTTGGAACTAGATGATCTTTAAGATCACTTCCAACACAAACCATTTTCTGATTCTGTGAGTTACTCTATTTTGCACCATTAGATTCCTGCAATCTCAACTGTGGTACTACTGGATCCTTGAGTCAGAGATAGTTTTAAATTATTAGCTTGGGAGATGTGATCAAAACAAAAACCACTAACAGTTCATACTGGAGGTTGGGTTAACAAGCCTCACCTTCAAAAGAATTTGGTCCAGAAAAGCAAAAGTAGAAAAACAGTGCACTAGGTAGGGGTGGCACAACCTTGTTCTTTTCACAATGACATCTGTCAGAGAAGACTCGGGTGAACCAAAACGCTGATAAAAGCAATACACATACAGGCTTTAGGACACCATTGTTCAGCCTGAGCTAAAACTACCTGCCAGTTTCACAGTGACCAAAATCAAGATTTGTCAAGCAATGTCTGTAAAAGTGACTAGCAGCAGAACCAGAAATTAACTAGTCCAAAACATTCAGTGGCGAGCCATGCCTATTCTCATCAATATTTTTTACTTCTTCCTCTGTTACCCACACACTTGCATTGTTTTTTCCCACTTAACAAATATTGAGCTATTAGTCTCATTCTATTTCAAGCAAACACAATAATAATTAAGAAAATACCAAGGGAAACATCATGTCACTCATGCTCATCTGAAGCTCCAGTTCCTTCACGTGTGATTAAATCAGGCTGCTTTGCAGCATATGCTTAAATAGGGAGGGGAAAAAAAAAAAAAGAAGGCTATTTTTATGTTAACTTTTATGTTAATACTGCTTAAGGACAATGGCACTGATTAGCAAAAAGTGTCCATGCTAAATCCCAAATGTAATTAGAAAGACATCCAGACTACTGCTGCTTATATGTAACATGCCCATGTCCTGCTGCCAGGGCACTCTGGCCTGTTCTCAGTGCTCCCAAATCTTCACTGAGCTCTTTTAAGGATGCTCAGCTTAGCAGGCAGGGGGCTACAACCATGCAGGCAGCATTTATAATTTGGTCTTAATTCAAACTCCATCACACAGTAAGAAATCACATATATCAGTATATTATAAAAGGTTAATGAAGCAAATACACAGTGTCAACGAGATAAAGAAATATCTAACTTCAACACAACAGTCTTAATTGTTGACAGACCCTGTATTTATGGGATGCCAGAGGTGCTTTTGTAAGGAAATCCCACTGCTTCAGCTGATTTTCCGTGTATTTTCCTGGATTGGATTTGCTTAACAAAATTTTTTTCAATGAGAATCACATATATTTTGCTTTCACTTTAAAAATATTCTCTGCTTTGTAAATGACACAGGAATCAAGGATCTTATAATTTAAATTGAAATTTGAGTATTTTGATTTATTAAAAGCAAATCATAAACTTAATTGTAAATAAACCCTACTCCAACTCTACACTGGAGGTGAGACCTACATTAATATAAAACCAGGAAGTCTACTGAAAAAGAAAACTGTAAATGTTAATGCAGATAAATACACTCACAACACCCAACAGCTGATTAGTAAGACTCAGAATTTTGATCTTGATTTATCAAGTAAGAATAGAAATGGTTTAGTGATTTTTTAAATGTCAGAAACAAATCACGTTTGTTTAGTTAGTTTCCATTTAAAACTCTGTTTAATGTATCCTGTAGGCACATGTGGTACATAGTGGACTTTAAATCTTGCAAAACAAAAAAGGATGTGGCATCAACTGAGCACTTAACAGCCTCACGCAGTGCAAACTAGAGCACATTATGAAGAAAATCCTGATAAATCAGCCATGTCAACACACCCAGACAGTATCAAATGAGAGAGGAAACAGCCAAATACCCGCCTTCTTTATCACACTCATTCAAATCGGGGACAATTCTTCCGGGCATTTTACTGATGTGTGGCACTGGCTCAGGACACAGATGACAGAAGAGAGTCTGAGCCATTACAGACTTTTACAGAGTAAAAACAAGACCTTGCATCATTCCCATCAGCAGACTCGAAGCCATGGGAATGGTGTTACATGTTATAAATGAAAAAACACTACCAAGAGAGCAAAGGTATCTACTATTTGGGAGCTTTAAATGCTACTTAGAGATAACACAATGCAAACACGCTTCAGGCTGCTCTGTAAGTACTGATGGGGCATCACAGCAGTGACAGCAAGATTGTGTAGGCATGCCTGAGCTAGCTGCAAACTCAGCAGAGCCTACAAAACCCACACAAGAAGCAAAGGTGTATTAGACTACCTTATAATGCAAACTGCCACGGTTACACTGGAAATAGCAAAAGGTGCACATACCTCAAATGCAAGCACCAAAAACCATGATAATTTAAAGCTGGTCTTTTAAGCAAAAGTTTTGTTTCCTTGTCAAAAACAAAGAAACAGCAGTATTAGTGATGCCTGATTTCCTTCAGATTCCATGTCTTGTCAGGACTGATTTTGATATTAAAAAAAAAAAAAAAGGCTCACTGAAGGTCTTCTCAGTACTGGAGCATTAATAATGGTCTTCAACTCTGAAGCTTATCCTGCAGCTATCATCTGAATGGGGTGGTTACAAGGCCTCTCCCCTCTACCAGTCACCAACTTTCCAGAGACATAAAAAGCTGTTATATAAGGCTTATCCTTTCCTCTGCCAATTAAACTGAAATCAAACCAATGGCTGAAAAAAGCCAAATAAACATTTTTTTTTTCAAGAGAATACAGGCAAAGAACATCATCAAATAATCTTCATCTTATATGAAAATCACACTAAAATCTGGCATTGCATGGCTACACAAGCTGTTGGCAGACTATGATGAAACAAGGGTGTCTGTCCCATCTGAAAGCTGCCACCTGGGAACACTGAATGAAAAAGAAGAGGGAAGGGACTGACTACAGATTTTCCTCCTCACAACCAATAAAAAACAAAACAAAGAAATCCTGGACTTGAAGTCAATGGGAGTTTTGCCATTGACCTTTCAGAAAACCAAGTTTTCAGCCGGGCAGAGTCTCAGCAGAGCTCAGTTTCATCTCTATGTTGGCAGCTGTGCTTGCTGCGTCCCTCAGCTTTAACACAACTTTCAAGCACCAGGAGCACTGCACCTAGAAAAGCTTTGGAATGCTGAGAGTAACTGCATGGTACTGAACATCCAACCAGCTGCCTTTTAGATCTGCAAAGGCACAGTTCTCTTATGTTCTTACTACATCATCTTGAAAATTTAAAGTATCAAATATATGTAAAAAAAAAAAAAAAAGATAGGGGGAGGAGATAAAAAAACCAAACAACAATAATTAAAAACCAAGCAAGCCTATCTTCATTCATTACCACCTAAATTTGTATCATTTCCGATTCTAAAATCAGTCAGAGAGATCAAGGAAATCTGAGGATGCAAGATAAAGTCAGAGCTGCCACACCACAAACTCTTTGGTCACCTCCTCTGAAATAGGAAGGTCAGTGGCATAGTGATAATTGGTGAAATTACCAGCATACAGAGAGCGCTCCCTGAGCCAGGGCTGAACAGTTGCTCACTTAACACATGCTGGCACAGTTCTTCCCAAAGAGAGATGGACACTCAAGCACTAGCAGATGTAGCATCCTCTCCCATGTTTATTGGGCTTTCCCACCCAGGAAAATCCTGGATGCAGTTTACAGAGCAAGGTTCCTCCACACACTTCTGCTAAACCAAATACAAACTGCACCCAAGCAAAGCAGCAAGACAGGACAAACAGAGTGAAATCTATCAAAACAAAAGTGAAAGGGACTCGCTTTTCCAGCTGAGTCACAAGTTTTTCACACTGAATACAGAAGCACAGATGGTGAAAAGGGAACTGAAAGATTTCAAGACAACATTTCAAGTTTCTGAAAGTTGGAGCTGGCCCTTCAACAAATAATCTGAAGCTCTAGACAGATCCTCCAGGAAAAAAATGCTGCCTTTTATTTTGGAACTAAACCAAAAATACACGCATACTTTTCCCCATTTCTTGAAGCAAAAGTAACAACCTCCAGTACAACATCTTATTTATAATACTGTTTGAGTGCCACACTTGAAATATAGGCCACAGCAAAGGTGTGCACAAAAGCTTCAAACCCCCTCCCCCCCTTGTACCGCCTTTTATAGTACAAATTGCAGGAAAAAAAATTACATACTTTTTTTCCCACAAAATTCTACCTTCCAAAGTTAGACTAGTGAAGAGATCAGGTCAGTTAAAAGCCACGGCATTACAAGAGCTCTATTTCAAGATTTTGGCAGCTTTCTTTATCTTACTACAACAGACCATGTAAAATCTTACACTCAGTGGACTATTTGCAGGCTCATGACATGTCCCAAAACAGTACTGCTGAGTGGCCCATATATTGACCGTACTAAACAAAACCACTGGTAGCTTTCATTACTGAAAACCTAAATTTTAGGTTTTGTTTCTTACCAGCACCAAATGCCACAATTTCCTCCTCTGCAGACTACCTGGTTAGCTCAGGTGTGCCAGAGTACACCTGTCTGATCCCACCCACATCTGCCTACAAAGAGCTGTTAACCCATTCCTGGAATAGTAAGGTGAGCAGCCCCATGGACCATTGATCAGCCTGAGCTGCCGAACAAATGCCGAACCCAGAGCAAAAGCAAGGAGGAACCAAAACCAGAGCCAGGCAGAGGAGTCGGGAGCAATTTTGACTAACACAGCCTAGGACCACCAGGCTTCTTCCCACAGGCCAACACCCACTGCTGAACTTTATGCCCAATGCCTTATTCTAGCCCTGAAAAAACAACAGCGATGCCGTTACTCTCGCAAGCTCAGCAAGCCCCAGCCTCTCTGGGATACAGGCTGCTGAACGAGCACGGTGGCATGGGGAGGATGCAGCGTCTCGTTGCACTCTCATTTCAGGGAAGCAAAAGCATCCCACCCCAGTGGCTGCTGCACACTGTAACTGAGAAGAGCACAGGCCTGCCTCTCACCTTCACAGGACATACAGCGTGTAAATGCTGCTTTCTCCTTACCTAAATGATACCATGCAGATGTTTTTAATGTAGAATGTTATCAGGCTATATGCCTTTGTTTCTGCTTTCGAGTCAGGAGTAATATATGAGAAGTAGGATTAAATACTATATAAATTGCATTTATTATTTAGATTCTGATGCTTCTGTGCAGCACTGCTTTATCTTCTACACAATTTTTGATAAAATATTCCTCTACAGTACTTTGAATAAAGACATTTTTAGAGACATCTACTGACACAGGCATAAGCAAAGCAGGCTGACTGTGCCTTGTTGCTCTATGGAAGGACGTCATGGAATGCTGCTGGAAAAGCAAGGATTCTTCCAACCTAGACTGCAGCCACTCCAGACCTTCTAGCAGGCTAAATTCAGTCTCACAGCATCAGGGAATGGGATCATCCAGTGAAGGATGGATGTGCTCAGGAAACTGTTCGATCAAACTTTTTTTCTCCCACCTTTGGCAAATAGGCTATTATATGGCAAAAATATTACCATGCTATAATGGAAGAGGTAAGAGATCTGTAACCATCTGTGTCATCACTGCCCACGTTCAAAGCTAGGGAAGGAGACATTGGAGGCATTTACTCACCATGGAGTCATTTGTTGGCAATGCTGTCAGTATCAAATCCTCACAAAAGGATGCACTGTTTTTGACAGAGCAGTTGGTATGCTAAGAGAGTAAACATGGAACAGAGCTCACTGAAGCTTCTGCCTGGCCTGGGAGTGTCAAAGCCCATGTTCCCTGCTAGAAAAGATCACATTCCTTACGCTTTGTATGAGGCAGAAAATGAATGCCTGGAAGCAGATGCCACCTAACATAAGCCTGAATTAAGCAGCAACAGAAGTAGTCCACCCCAAGTGAATCAAACACAAACGTGCACACATACAGAGATTATCCAAAATACTATTTGCAAGCAGTCACATTTCCCTGTAAATATCCAAACGCTTGTTAATGCATCAACCTTATTCCAATTATCCTGACCATGCTGCTGTCGAAAACAAGCTATGCTTCATCACAGATGTCCCTGACCACAAGATTAGGTCCAGGGAGATGGGTATCATAGAATCACAGAATGCTCTGGGTTGTAGGGGGCCTTTAAAGGTCATCTAGTCCAACCTCCCTGCAATGAACAGGGACTTTAACTGGATTAGGTTGCTCAGAGCCCCACTGAACCTCACTTTGAGTAGTTCCAGGGATGGGGCTTCTACCACCTCTCTTGGCAACCTAGTCCAGTGCTTTACCACCCTCATTGTAAAAAAATTCTTCATTTCTAGTCAAAATGTACTCTCTTTTAATTTAAAAACATTACCCCTTGTCTTGTCACAAGAGGCCCTGCTAACAGGATTGTCCCCACCAGGAAGGGTAGAAGAGTGAGAACTTCATTTCACCACTGCTTCTCCTCTCAAGTAAATAATTAATTAAAATTTTAATCTTTCACTGAATACCTGGCATGTTGATCATCTTGGCAAATGACAACTAAGTTAAACATATACGAACGGTGTCACATAACAAGTCTAACTGCTTATTTTTAAGCTTGGAAGAGTCTGAACATTCGAAAACAAAACCCAACGCACACCCTTTTCATGCACTTAGTCTGCATAGCTGGTAGTAATAGATGGCACTGAAAAGAGAAATTTGAAACTGAAAGCCAAAAACACCTCACAACTTCCTACACTCACGATATTAATGAGAAAATAGTATATAGCATAATATTGGTTTTTGATTTCTGCTGCAGAAAAGGATGGGTAAAAAAACTCTGTGGATGATACTGATATCAGTACTAAAGAATCAATGCTAGCATGAAAAAACCACATTTCATAAAAATAAAACATCCGAATCTTAATTTCCCTTAGCAGCCCCTACCTTGAATCAGCAGACTTACACCCATGAGGGACTGGTGTCAAGTAGACAAGCCATGTGCTTTTGCATTTTAATTATGCATACACACACAAAAAGGGAATTTGCCGGGAAGACATCTGGATGATAGCAGACAGGGTCTATATACTGTCCAAACTACAAAACCTCATCCCTGCATTTTTACTTCAGGTTTTCAATTACCTTGTTACTGAATACACTGCCAGTAAGCCAAGGACTGCAAGCATTAAAATACTAACTTCTGTCACAGGTTAAGTCATCAGCGACTGAAATTCTGAAATTCCTGCTAAACTCTGAATCTTTATGACACTGTTTAAAAAAAAGTAACTAATGACACAGAGGTACCTGTCACTGTTAGCAAGGCTCCTCTACTGCAGACATCTCTCTACTCACACCCCTTTTCTGAGTCCAAAGAGAGCTACAGTGACTCTAACACAAGTTCAAGGGAGTTTCCTGGTCCTTTTCTGTGGCCACCTGTTGGTAAAATGAGTGTGCAAAACATCATCAAGGAGGACGTACCTATTTAAATGACTCACTTTTATAGTATTGCTTCTGTTTCCAGAGCTTTAAAACCCATCATTTTTTCTCTTGGGGGGGAAGAAAAGGAAAGGGGAAAAAAGTTATTTATTCTTATTGATACCAAACTCTTGTCTCTCGACGCTGGTAAGTATTTTTAAGAAATGAACAGTTCAGTCCAGTGTCTGACCACAGTTTTATGTGCGCACATCTACACAGAGGACACAGGACCAGTGAAGGCGAGGTGCCGCCCGAGGGAGCTCTTCCAGAGCAGCAGGGCCCCCTCCACTTGAATTTTGACATGAGCTGTAGCAGCCTGGCAGCAGCTGCTCCTACTCTGCGCTACTTTAGCATTTCGAGGGGACGCTCCAACTCCTGCTCCTTTAAACGTTATTTTTAGCTACTGTGGTCTTATTGTTCACAATGAAAAACAAATACAAGAGCCAGAAGAGAAATCCCCTTTCCTTTGGCAAAACTGTGCTAATTACACCATCATTACAGAACGAACTTACTCGAATCACAAAAGGCAAACAGGCGTCTCAGCTAACTGTATTTACTGGCCGGGGGGGTAAGAACAACAGTCTGGCTGATTTTGTAACAATGATAAAGATTTAATTCCCTTGGTATGTGAATCAGTATAGTCCATTACATTAAAGGAATAACCCTAACTTAACCAACGAAATAATCTCCTCCTGTAATCTCTTTTAATATACATATTCTACTACCAAACTTTATTTCTGAGCAATATGTCTGTGTATCAAACTAGCAGTGAAATGGAAAGATTTTCTTCTTTTTCATATTAAAAAAGAAATCATAAAAAATTCATTCAAAGAAGCTACAAGTAAGGCATGCAGATTTAAAACTGTTTCCACTTGTCATCACACCAACAAAACTAAGAATATGTATGATTAAAAAAACCCCTAAATGAATACATATGAAGTGTATTTATAGCATTTTATTATTATTTAGAGAATGGGAAACTAGGAGTTGATTTTTTACAATAATTTTCAGATTGTACAGCAAACATAAACCACAGGGAAAGCAATGTTACCCTTCTAAAATCTAGTAGCCTGGGATAGAACACTAGCACATTAATCATCACAACTTGGAGTGGAAGGCATCAGGAGAAAAAGAATATGAAATCTGCATTTGTACAAACTGGAAAAATAGGAATAATTAACTTGCAGGAACAAAATCAATAAAAATAAAAGAAAGACACAGACAGAAAGAGAGGAAAGAGACAGACATACAGCCCACCAGATCCATCCTCTCTTGTTGATCGCTGACAAGAGGGCATGCTTAAAAAGAAGGGTAGAGTAGTACAAAGCTGAAAAAATTATAAGAGGATGGAAAAGCCTAAATCCAGATGGGAAACAAGGAAGAAGAAATACATTCCTCCTTCTGAAAATGTTCATTATTTTACATTATGTTACTACTGAACCACACACTCATCACATTTTACTTCTATTAATTACCTGTGTTGTAATAAGGAGCAAAGTTTATATTTTCAGCAAAATTTGTAGCCATTGGTAATATGTAGGCGAGCTATCCCTTTTTGTAACATGGAAATTGAGAAAGAATAGGGGGCAAGTGCTCCCTCCCTCCAAAAGTCAACAGCAGGGTTGCCTGAAACATGAACTGATGTATGATTTGGGTTTTTTGTTATTGTTGTTTATTTGTTGCTTTGTTGTTTGGGTTTTTTTTTTTGGGGGGGGGGGGGGGGGCGGGGGGGGGCCTTTTATTTTTGTGGGGTTTTTTTACGGTTGGCTTTTTTTTGGTT
>JAAGNO010027458.1:0-34491 GCA_033439905.1 Ceryle rudis
CGAACAGCGCTCCCCGCCGCCGCCATGGCCGCCGCACTGCCGCCCGCCAACCGCCGCCTCCGCCGACGCCACCGCCCCCGCCGACGCCCCCGGGAGGGGTGGGGCCGCCGCTTCCCGCCCCGCTCCGAGGGGTGAGGCGGCCTTGGAGGGCTGGCGGACGGGGGGGGCCGGCAGGGGCTCGGCCCTGTGTCCGCTCTTAACGCTGTGTGTCTACGACTCTTTCTCTGAACCTTTCATCCACTTCAGGATATTCCAGTGCCCTGGTGGTCCCTATGAAAAGGCTGCCTAATTTTCCTATCAATGTCTCTCCTGAAACGTATCAAAGCTTAATTTTGGTTTTTGGTTTGCTGGGCTATGGTTAGACTGGGAAGAGACCTAGTAACCTCATCACCTCTGGAAAACCTACCCAAAAAAGGCATGAGTTAGCACAGAATCATAGTGTACCAGGTTGGAAGAGACCTCAAGGATCATCTGGTCCAACCGTTCTTGGAAAAGCACAGTCTAGTCAACATGGCCCTGCACCCTGTCCAGATGAATCTAAAAACAATGGTGAGAACTTCACCACATCCCTGGGGAGATTATTCCAATGGCCAATTGCTCTTGTGAAACATTTTCTTCCTGTGTCTAATCAGAATCACTCCAGGACTAACTTGTACCGATTAGCCCTTGTCTTCCACGCGACTCTGTGTAAAAAGGGAGTCTCCATCATTGGCTTTACAACGGAGAAATCAAGGGGTATTTTTTCTTCCAGTCAAACTGTGGTTATATGCTTTTGGAACAGGTGGAACTGGGTTTTGGAAGTGAATCAGTTATGACACCAGCATTGGCCAGGGATTTTATGATATTCACAGTTCTTGTAGAGGGGCCACTCGTGTTCCTTGGGGCCTGTATAGTTGGTTTTATGCAAATTTATAAAAGCCAGTTTGTAAGAAAAATAAAAGTGAATGACCTTTATTAATGCTGCAAAGAAGGGAAAAGGATACAGCTGTAGGACAGTTGACATGTGGCCAACGGAGTAAAATGTAGTAGAAAACTGGCTTGGAATATTGATTTTTTTTCAATATATATTAGAACAAATGAACCTTGAAAATAACATTGCAACATTGCATGATTTTGTCAAGTTGACAGTAGAGATGCAGAAGCAGTTGGCATAGTTAAATATTTCCATTTTATGCCTGGGGAAAAAGACAAATGTTGCAGGCAGATCACACGATGATGAAATACTTTTCCACAGTTCTTAAGCAAATAGCAGTCAAACAGCAGATAGCGAGGTGGTGTGGCTTTAAAGCAGAAAGTTTGTTGCATATTTCCTAATTAGCACTGGTAGGAATAAATCTGAACATTAAAAATATTGCAAAGTTAAAAGGGACTGAATGAGACAGTTCATTCACACAATGTGGATCTTGGAAAAGTAATGGAATATTTGTTTATACAGGTTCACTTACATGGCACACACGGAATACACATCTTGTCAACTCGTTGGGTTTTTTTGGTGAGTCAGAATTCAGTTAATAAAGATTAAAGCACTTTGCAGACTTCTGCCAGCACAACCGTCTTGCGTAGGACATGATTACACGTGGCAAAAGCCTTGCTGTAACTATACCTAGGTCAATAAAAGTTTTATTGACTTTGGTTCATGTCTAAATGTGAGAGAGTGGTACGCGTGCCAGCAGAAACGCTGCTGCCAAGACCATATGCTCTGGCTCTGCAAAGGGGACTCTTCTGGCCTGACTCTTCTGGCACAGAGCCTGTCCTACAGAAGCCTCCTGTGTGAGGCTGATTCAGTACTACCTGATTTTCTGGCTAAAAAACATAGAAATGCTCCAAAATCAAGGTTGTATGTACTAAATAGCATGTGGCTGACTACCTGGTGGATCTAAACTTGCAATATTTTCAGTAGGAAAATTATCATCAGCTGGGAGTGTTTCTAAAGGGATTATTATCCTTGCCACTCCAGTACATGTAGCAACCCAGGAAAGCTACCCACAAAGTAAATCCCTGACAAAGTTTGTCAGCTGGAGGCATGTGGTGAGGAGAGTTTGTCTTGGATCTGTCAAGAAGGACTGAAGGTAAGCAAATGAGATTTATTTGAACAGGATGAGACACAAGCTTGTACACCTTGAAAGAGTATAGGCACTAAAATGTAGCTCCTTTCTAGGAAACAGTGACTATAAATAATCTCCAAAAATCATGGGAATAAAACAGATGGCTTTAAAAAAGCTATGTGACTATCGGCTCACTTGGCAAAACCGACAGTTTTTTGGATTTGGTCACAAGGAAATACTGAGTACTCCTACATTAGGCCAGTATTTGGCACAGCCGTGATTCCTCTCTGAATCCTGTGTGCACGTTTGGTGCCAGTAGTTGAGGAAACATACTGAAAACGTTGGGAAGATGAACTTCAGTAATTAAGACAGAAAAAGGAAAAAAAAAAAAAAAAAAAAGAAAAACATGGCCTATATCTGTGACTTGGGAATTGAGATCTACCTGGTTTTCTTTTGGGGAAGCTAGTAGGAAAACTTGATCAGTATGTACACAAAATGAAACGGGTACTTTATCAGGAAAAGCTTTCCAATGCACCTGACAGAGGTTAAACAAGATTGACTGGGTCTTTACAGAAGACAGTTTGAACGTAGTTGTAGCTATGTGGGAATGTGCTATAGAAACAGAGCTTTTGTTTCCAAACTGTGGTGATAGTGCATTTTATTCATGTCAGAAAAGGCTGTGATACGCTTCAAATGAAAAGCCAACATCTCTTGATGTAGTGATACTTAAACCTAATATAATGCTGTGTCTGCCTTTTCAAACCCCAAAAAAGAATAATTCATAGGCATCCACTGACAGGCTGCAGGATTGGTGCCTCTGGAAAATAAAGCGCCGACAGGAAGATGGAGTTACCCCTCCTGTTCAACTTGTTTGGGTTTTTTTACTCTGTTTAGCACGTTTAGCACTTCTCCACTCCAGTGAATCTGTTTAATCAATGTGGTAACTCAAGATATTTTGGCAAGTAAATGAAATCTTTGTGTAGCAGGGACACTTGAACGAGCTGTGAAAATAACAAGCATCACTTTGTCCTTTCAAACTTTTCCAAAGAGATTTTCAGATGTGTCTGCAAAATGAGTAAGGAAGTTAAACCAGAGGGAGGAGAAAAAAAAAACCCAAACCTGTCTAGTCCCATACCAGTTGGCAGTGGACACCTAAAACTCCACATCAGTAAACAGAGTCTTATATTTGGGCTGACTCTTGCCTCTGAATAAAAGGTGGCTTTAACAGCTGAATAATCTCTTTATGCACATCCAGGCCTGCGCCTGCTGGCGTGGCCAAACATTTGTGCGCGCTTGTTCTAAGTCTGGAGGGGTGTAAACACTTCCCCATACCCAAGAAAAAGCTTCTGTCAGATTCTAGAGTCTAAATGTAAAATAAATACCAGATTCACACTCTGAAATTCTGGATTGTGGAAGCTTTTTCCAGCTTGGGTGACTTTAGGGTTCGCCAACAGCTGACACCATGCCCAGACATGGGGATTGTGTTTCAAATAAACTGGGAGGGTTTGTACAGCTAAATTTACCATTGTAAAATGCCTAGAGGTGTCCAGACAAGAATAATGACGGGACAGGAGGCTGGAGATACCAGGTTTTAGTATCATCAAAAACCAGCATGGCCAGCAAGTCAAGGGAGGTGATTCTCCTCCTCTACTCTACTCTGGCGAGACTCCCTCTGCAGTGCTGGGTGCAGCTTGGGAGTCAGCACAGTCTCAGCACAGGAAAGACGTGGACCTGTTGGAGCAGGTCCAGAAGAGGCCACAAAAATGATCCAAGGGCTGGTACCCTCTGCTGTGAGGACAGGCTGAGAGAGTTGGGGTTGTTCAGCCTGGAGAAGACAAGGCTCTGGGGAGACCTCATTATGCCCTTTCAGTAATTAAAGATGGCCTGTAGGAAAGATGGGGACAGTCTTTTAGCAAGGCCTGTTGCAAAGGACAAGGGGTGATGGTTTTAAGGTAAAAGAGGGAAGATGTAAACCAGAGAGAAGGAAGTTTACAGAAGAGAAGGTGGTGAGACCCTGGCCCAGGTTGCCCAGAGAGGTGGTCGATGCCCCAACCCTGGAACCATTCCAGGCTGGGTTGGGTGGGGCTCTGAGCGACCTGCTCCCTGCAGGGGGTTGGATTAGATGGCCTTTCAAGGTTCCTTCCAACCCAAACCATTCTATGATTAAATCACCAATTATGTAATAACTTGGTATTATGCCAGTGTTACTGCAAGTATTTTATCTTGGTGACATCTGAGCAGATCAGGCAGTACCGTGCCGGGCGCCCACTCCTGTGGTACAGCCTCTCTTCTGAGGGCAGAGAGGCCACCCTTGACATGACGACTACCGTGACGCGACATGACGCCTCACGCCCAAACATACGTCACGGCAGTGACGTCACGCGGAGGCGACAAGGAAAATCGTGAGCTGAGACCACCAAGGAAGCACCACTTGGGGCCCTTTCCGCCCTCCGCCGCTCTGACGGCCACACTTCGCAGCCCCGCCGCACCCCCGCCCTCTCCCGCCGCCACTTCCGTCTCCGCAGCCTCCCGGTAACCCGAGCAGGGCCGCCCGCCGTCAGGACCGCACGCGGGGCTGTCCTCCGCGCTGCCTGACCCCCGCCCGGCGGGCAGTACGGCTCACCGAGCCGTTCTGAGCCGCGGCGACGGCTCGGTTAGTCTACGCCGCCCTTTCTGTCGCGATTGGGTGTCGCGGGGCGGGCGTCGCGGTCTCGGTCGGGGCGGTGCTCTCGGACAGGCAGCGCGGCGGGCGCTCCGTCAGGGAGCGCGGCGAGCGTCGTGAGGGGAGAAGAGCGAGGGGACCTCGGGCGCCGGGGAGGGGGCCGCGGCGGCCAGAGGAGTCGGTGCTCCCCGGGAGGCCGGGCCCATGTCCGCGCCGGGCGGAGGTAGCGGGTCTGGGGCGGCCGGGGCACCGGCCGTTTGGGGAGGACCGGGGTGCTGGGCGGCCTGGAGGGTGGGGCGGTGCCGTACCGTGGTGTGTGGAAAAGAGGGCCCGGGGACGATGGTGGGAGGGCGCAGGGGCCTGTCGGAGGCGGGGGCCGTGAGGCGGCGCGGGGAGAGGGTTTCTCGGGACCGAGGCGTCCCGGGGCGAGGGGGGCCGTGAGGGTGAGGGGAAGGAGAGGTGAGGGTGAGGTGCCTGCAGGGCACGGGGAGGCAGTGGCAAGGAGAGAAAAGGCAGGTGGCTGTTTGTTTCGGGCTTACGGTGAGAGCGGGGAATGCAGAGCTCTAGAAGGTGGCTTGGGGTGCTGGAGAGCCTGCCTACGTGGACTGACATGTGTAGGGGCGTCCTGGAGGACTCGAGGAGGGTCGTTAACTAAGAAATCTTCTTCTCTGCATGTATTTAGTGACTTGTCTTTAGGTCTCTTTTTCCCGGTGAAAACCATGTTCCTGCAGATCTGACAGTAAAACGCTTTCTCTGAGACTATGGAATCGAAAGTAAAACTGCCCGGCTGGTTAGGGAGGCCTCCTCCCCTGCCAGTGTGTAGGGGGGGGCTTTCTCTGCTCTATAATTTCCTGTCTTGTTCTGTGTCTCATCTTTCAAAACTTGTGGCTGAGTTTATTTTCTTCTGATTTGCCATGGTATTTTTCTTATGCTCCTTCCCTTACTCTAAGAGAAACTTTAATTGCATTTCAGTACTTGAAATTTTTAATTTTCAAGTGGTGATGAAGTTTGTTGCTCTTGGAGGTTTTAGAGCAGGTTAGAAGTGGGACATCTTGCCTCTGTTCTTTTCTCCCTTATCTCTTTTGTAATATAGTAGCTGCATGATGTTTATGTGATTGGGTTAATTGGCAGTAGCAGTAAATTAACAATGTAACAAATCTCAATATTCTTACTTCAATAAAACTGTATTTCTTCCCTCCATACTTGTGTTTGCAAGGACTGAGACTCTGATTCATGTTTCTGCAGCCTGTGACAACTGTTGATTTGAGAGGATTTAAGAATATCAGGCCAAGTTGTTGATGTTTATCTTTTTATTCTGAATGGTGGCGAGATTACTGATACTGAATACCTTTAATGAATCTTTGGTTTCCTTGAGAGTAGGTACATAGGTGCTTTCTGCTTTCTCTGAAATGTTGTCTTTGTGTTTCAAGACCTGTTTCTTAAGTTTCCAAGCCTAAAACATCATGAATCCTGTCCCATCCATTTTTCAAATTACAGGTCTGGTATAAAAAAAACCAAAACAAACCCAAAAAACCCACAACAACAACAAACCAAACCCAAGCAGAAATTCAGGTACAATAAAAAAATTCCTTAAGAAAGATAGAGTTAAGGTAGATCAAATAGTGAAAAATTAAGAGAAATAGTTTCCTCTAGAAAAATAGTATCTGTAAGTGATGAAACTAAGAAGATAGAGTGTTAAAGCATCTTAAATGTCACTATAGAAATGGACTGCCAAGAGTGCAAAAGCATCTGGAACATTTGTCTTATATCTGTCTTCTCTGTCCTTTCTAATTTTTAGCTGTGAGCACCACTTCTTCCTGTCTACTGGCTTATAAAGTTAATGTCATTATCTTACATTTTCATCAGTACATTCCCATAAACATTAGGTATTAAGTAGCAGTTATCTTAATCATTAAGTTTCTATTAATGTTTTCTTTCCATTCCCTTAATCTGGACCAAATTGCGTTATCTTCAGCCTTATTTCCTATGGAAATGAGACCCGGGCGAGCTTGCTGCCTGTTTCCATTTTTCTCTGCTTCCCACAACTTCTGAACATTTCAGCCTGTTTCTAGTCAAATCAGGCAGATGTTTTGAAGATATCACAAGATCTGTAGAAAATTGATAACTGGCAGCTGAGGAAAACCAACAAGGTTTAAATGAACACTCTTGCTGAGGGCAGGGCAGTGGCTCAGGGGACAGTTCTGTTCTGTTTATGCTGTGAGCTGATGCTCCTGTGCTGACCCGCGAGTACCTGGTCTCTGTGTAGCTTGGAGGCAGGAGCTGCCCTGGCTGCCTCCTGCCATCAGTGGTGGGAGACATCAATAAGCTGGCAGTATGAGCAAAGCGTTTGCGAGATAAGGAGCTGCATATGTAGCAGGTGGTGAGGAATATGGTGACGTATATATTCTGTGATACAGGACAAACCTATTATAAATTAGACTGTTGGCGTTTTTTTGGTCACCAGTATTCATGGGGGGAAAAAAGCAGATAATGCTGTATTGTGGTTGAAATCACAAGGTGCCCAGTTATGCTCCATCCCTTTTCTTTTTATCTCATCTTCTCTGTTTCACTTTTGTACAAGCAAATGTCAGATACGTCTTTAAAACAGAATTCTGAGTTCCTAAATTAAGAGTTTGAGTACTGTAATGACTTCATCAAGTGACCAGATTGATAAAAGTTGTACGTGTAGCTGGATATTTGTTTTGTGGCTTTTTTTTTTTTCCCCCAAATTCTAGTTGAACTACCCTACTCACAGCAGGTTAGGGGCAAAGATAAAAGCTGGAGTATTGGAATTGTGCGTGCCTTTCCAGCATTTATTTAATCAAATAACATTTTCCCCCCAATATTTTCCCTTTAAACCTGGCTCCCAAAGTACTATCTTTCAGAATCTGTCACTTCTTTAAAACAAACAAACAAACCTGAACGTTATTTTTTTGTTTGTTAAATAGACTTGATGAAAAACATTTTAATAAAATTATCAGAGAGTCTCATGCAATGTTCTAATGGACCTGATCTTGCTAGTAAAGTGAAGCTATCACGGTGATGTTTAAACGCTTAAAGCTTCCCTTTGCAACCTTCTTTGTTAAATATGGTAGGAGAGGTAGTCTAGCTGTCTCAGATTGTCAGAAGTTCCAATGTGGATTTGAGGTGAGAAAATATTAATAAATAGTTTTATGAAACAGAACATGTAGAGAATTTGCATTTCCCAGACGGATCTGTGAGGAGGAGATCTCTCACTTAACTGGCCTACTGAAGTAGAAAAATTAGTTCATACCTTTAATATGAAAGGGCTTATGGGGACTGCTTAGTTTTTTGGGGGGTTGTTTGATTTATTTGTTTGTTTCCCCTTGCTTAAGTACTGAGTTCACAATAGCACTGTTTTAAGTTGATGTAGATCAGTAGTTTTAAAATCCAAGTAGTTCTCCAATGCTGAGCTGCAAAACCTTTTAGTTGTAGACATGTGTTAGGCAGCCAGATTTCTAGTACTTGTCTAGACAATGCTGATTTGATTGGTCTCGCTTCCATAAATCCGTCAGAAATATTTCTTCATTGGTGCTGTTGCCAATTGCTGTCAAAAGGGGCCAAGTCCTGAATCTCAATAGGTTCTTCACTGGGCAGTTGTCACTGGTCATATCTGAATATGATTTTTTTTTAAACAACTTTTTTTCTTCAGAATACCTGGACAAGCATCTTAAAAAGTATAATGCAGAATTCCATAGAGGATAGTCAGTATATGAATCTGTCACTTTATTGTTTGGGAGGTGGGGAAACATGAAATACTTAGAAACAGACATTTTCTTTAGTGCGTGTCTTATTTATAAATATCTCTCAATTGGAATCCAAATGTCTCATTTTCCCCTTTGAAAGGATGCAGGAAATATGTGAATCTAGCATATTTTTATCATCTGGTCTGAGTAAAATGTTAAAAAGTCAAAAGTAGGGCTGACAATTTGGAATCAAACTGGTATTACTAATAAAAACTAAGTTACGGTTCTTTAGGAGGTATCACATGCAATCATCCCGCCTGTATAGGTGTTTAACTTGAAGCATGTAAATATGTGAAAAGTATATTTTAAGTTAATTTAGCCTGAAGTAAATAGGTGGTTCAGATTGCTTCTTTCAGTCCTGTGTGGCCCTATTTGATCCTGGACCTGAGTCAGCAGAATGTCCTTGTGTTCAGGCCAGCTGCGTTCTAGACTGTTGTAACAACAGTTACCCAGCAGATTGAGGAAGATGGGTCTTCCCCTCTGTTTGGTACCTACAAAACCACATCTGGACACCACATCCATTGTGGATTCTCTGTTCCAAGAAACGCATTGACATGGTGGAGCAAGTCCAGTGGAGGTCCACTACCATTAGTGGGAGGCTGGAGGACATGATATCTGAAAAGAGACTGAGAGAACTGGGCTTCTTGATTTGTAAGAAGAGAGGGGGAAGTCTTATTGCTGTAAAAAACCATACTGGAGAGCATAGGGAAGATGAAGCTGGATTCTCAAAGCTGTACAGGATTAGGATCAAAAGAAACAGACACGAGATGGGGCATAGCAAATTCCAGGATGGTGTTAGTATTAGGAGAAGCTTTTTGACAGTGTGGTTTTTCAGGTGCAGGAACGGGGACCCAGAGGGGGCTCTCGCATCTCTGTCCTTGGAGATAGTCAGAACTTACCTAGTCAAGTCCCTGGTCTGATTGGACCTGCTTAGAGCAAGGGGTTGAACGAGGTGACCTCCACAGTTTCCTTCTGATCTAAATTATTTTCTGATTTTATCTTTTTTGTTTGTTTGGGTTTTTTTTTGTTCAGTGTATGTTTTCTAGTCCTCAAAGCTGTAGAATGATTTTTGGGTTGTTTTGGTTTTGTTTTTTCTTAAAAATAAATACAAATTCTAAAGCTTAGTGGGCTAGAAACCCCAAAGACACTAAAGCTCCTCCAAGTGCCCAAAAAAACATTGAGTAGAGACACAGACTGGGGCCCTTTAACTCTTGATAACTGCAGCCTTTCTGCTGTTCTTTCCATCTGCTCTGCTGGCAGGGAGGTTTGTGCGAACATCTTAGTCCGCGCAGCGTGTTCTTCCGGTTGCTACTTGTGCTATATGGAAGAGTGCTGGAGATGACTGGGGAAGTCTTGGGAAGGAGGAGGAAAGAGGGGACTGAGGTGATGGCTTTTCACAATGAGGACAGTCAGACGTTGGAGCCGGCTGGCTGGAGTGGCTGTGTAGTCGTCTTCCTAGACAGCTTTTAAGACTGGAACCTAGAACAATCTTGTCTGACCTCGTAGCCGACCCTGCTTTGAGTGGGAGATTGACCCACGTGAAGGCCCACCTCACCTGCATTATCCTATGATCCTAAGTAAAGGTAGGGGAAGGGGGATTATTCTTAGGCCATGTGGAGAAGAAAGGTCAGTGAGACTCTGGTGTGTGTTGATGAATCAAATGTTTAAGTTGAGGTTACTGTGCTTTCATCAGTCTTGGATTTTTTTTCCAGGTGGACTTCTATTTATGTTCCAAGATCTTGTATTCCTTGGGTTGTAGAAACTTCAAATGCTTTTACTTCACAATTTGTGCTCAAGGCAACTTGTCAGTATAACACTATAACAAAATGATTTGGTTTTACGTCTTGTTGGGTCCATTCCTTAGTTCAAGAAAACCGTAAACCTGTATTTTATTCTGATGAGTCAGGCTTTTGTGAGTTATTTTACTTAAGAACTAAGTGAGTATGGGTGGGCTGGGAAAGCGAGTATCGTATCAGCAAGTTAAAACTACTTATGTTCCTGTCGTTCTGCAGACTTACCTGGGTAACACAATGCCAGCTGAGCGTAAAAAGTCAGCAAATATGGAAGAAAAAGAATCTCTGTTAAATAATAAAGAAAAAGATTTTAGTGAAAGGCGACCTGTGAGCACCAGGGAGAAGCCAAAAGATGATGTCAAAGTTGGCATGAAGAGAGAAACTTTAAAGGTTCCTGAAGATAAAAAGAAGAAACTGGAAGATGATAAAAGGAAAAAGGAAGACAAGGAGCGGAAGAAAAAAGAAGAGGATAAAGTAAAGGCAGAAGAAGAACAAAAGAAGAAAGAAGAAGAAGAAAAAAAGAAACTTGAAGAAGAGGAGAAAAAGAAACAAGAGGAGGAAGAGAAAAAGAAACAAGAAGAAGCAGCTGCTCAGCTGAAGTAAGTTGTATTTTAATGGTTTAATTGTACCAAATGCTGTAGTCCTGCTATCGGGATCGTGGGCAGAATTATAGAAGTTGAGCTGTTGGAGTTACTTGAGATAAGTTCTATGTAGTGTTATAAATTTTATATGGCTAGTTGAGTATATTTTGACTTCTACACAGTTTTGAGTTTTCACCTCTAACCTCTGTTACTTAGTCTTTCAATATGGGGTTTTGATGGTGTTCTCTGTGTGATGACCACGTAATGCACAATAGTGCTTAAATAAAGAAGCACAGCTTCTTTTAAGATGGCTAAGGTTAGCATCATAAAGTTGGGACTTCAGGCTCTAACGGGTCTACAGACCACAAAAGGAGCAAATCTCCCGTGAGGAATGGCTATAATTTCTTTTAATCAGTCATAGACAGTTGATACCTGGATGGCAAACACAGAATGTAACCTGGCAGTCCAGTGTGTGACATTGCCGACACAGTGTTCCTTCGTCTGTTATCAAAAGGCACTGTAGTGTTGAAGATAGCATCTTTAGACCAATAAAGCCAAGATTGCAGAACATTGTGTTTGAAAGATGTCAGTTTCTAAGACTGAGGCCCTGTCACAGCCAAATTCTAGCTGGGACAGATGGATTTCACCTACTTAAAACCTTCTGTGTAATTTCAGTAGTCTGGGAATAAAAGATTTCCCTTAGCTGTTTAATGCAGTAACTTGTTGAAAGGTTGTTACCTCTTCTCTAAGAACCCGATCTCCATTTGGTGTATATATTTTTCTGTTGGGATTAATATGTTCTACCCAGAAATAATTGAGAAATTTCATTTTGTAACAAGTGATACTTGCCTTTTGCAGCCAAAAAAAATTAAACAGAGTTTATGAAGCAGATGCTTTAGCTTTCTAAGATTAACTTGTTAAATAATTTAAAATAGAGTATTATGGGGAAATTATGTTTAGAACTACTGGAGGGTTTCCAACTGTGACTCTTTCTTTTTTTTTTTTTTTCCTTTGAACTGTTAACCTGAAAGTAAGGTTCTGTGATGAAAGTTGACTAATTTTTATTTCCCTTAGAGAAAAAGAGGAAGCACATCAGCTCCATCAGGAGGCTTGGGAACGCCATCAGGCAAGGAAAGAGCTTCGAAGCAAAAACCAGAATGCACCAGACAATCGCCCTGAGGAAAACTTCTTCAGCAGACTGGATTCCAGTCTGAAGAAGAACACAGCTTTTGTGAAGAAGCTAAAAACCATTACAGAACAACAAAGGGACTCCTTGTCCCATGACTTTAACAGCCTGAATTTAAGCAAATACATCGCAGAAGCGGTAGCTTCTATTGTGGAAGCCAAACTGAAAATATCAGATGTGAACTGTGCTGTGCACTTGTGTTCCCTCTTTCACCAGCGCTATGCTGATTTTGCTCCTTCATTACTTCAGGCCTGGAAAAAACACTTTGAAGCCAGGAAAGAAGAGAAAACTCCCAACATTACCAAGTTAAGAACTGATTTGCGTTTCATTGCAGAATTGACAATAGTTGGGATTTTTACTGACAAGGAAGGTCTGTCTTTAATCTATGAGCAGCTTAAAAATATTATTAATGCTGACCGAGAATCCCACACTCATGTTTCTGTGGTTATCAGCTTTTGTCGGCACTGTGGAGATGACATTGCTGGTTTGGTACCAAGGAAAGTAAAAACTGTTGCAGAGAAGTTTAACTTGAGCTTTCCTCCTAGTGAGATAATTAGCCCAGAGAAACAACAGCCCTTCCAGAATTTGTTGAAGGAATACTTTACATCTTTGACCAAACACCTGAAAAGGGACCACAGGGAGCTACAAAATATTGAAAGACAAAACAGGTGACACTTGAATGTTGCTTTTTATTTATGGAGAAAAAATATTATTTATGAAATGCGTAGATTTGTTACAGTATTTGTAAACCAAGTCTGGTAGTGGTGTGTAGAAGCTAAGTGTATTCCGCAAAATAGATATTTGTAAAAAGTTCTAAATTTGCACCGAATACTTCAAAAGCCAAACAGAGTCTTTGAATGTCTTTAAAGAAAATGGAGGTTGACTTTTAGTTTTAATTCTGTTAACTCTATTAGTTTGCTGTTGCTCCCGTAGCAGCTTGAGAGTAATGCTTCTCTCCCAGCTGGTACTGGCCTTTTCCAGTTGGCACAGTCTGATTTTTTTCCCCTTTCCACCCACGCATATCTAATGGAGCATATGGCACAATGGCTTTGGCTTGTTTACTTTTTTATATAGAGGAACAAACTATGTTAGATTATGAAGATATCCCTTACAATTTAATGTGGGCAAATTTGATATATTAAAATGTTGGAGGGTATAGGCAATTTCGTGCAAATTCTCCTTGGTGTCTATATGAAATACTGATATTGAAAGGTGTATATATATATACACATGCACCTTGGAGAGCTGAATAATTTAATTTCTGCCATGATTGCATTGTTTAATAACTGGTTGCTTTTCTTTAAAGCATCCTGAGTGGTCGTCATTGGAGCCAGCCTGAACCCAACTGCTGGTCTTAAACCAGTCATTCTTAAATCCTTCTGGAAGCATTCCAGACAGATAGAAGTGAACATGTTACTGAGTGTAGGCACAGGTTTCAATTAAAAGGCTTAACATCAGTCCAGAGCCAAATATATACTTGGAATTTATTAAAATTTGATGTTCCCAAACCAAAGCTTTCAATTTGAATCCTTTGTGCTGATGGGTGTTTGTGCTGCAGTCGTGTCTGGTCTTGGTCAGCGAAGTGTTAATATTTCACAGGACCATAAACTGACTTTTGAGCTGCTATTATTTCTACAAGTACTTTTTTACTTTGAAGTGTGTTGTTGACTTAGTTGTTATTTTTCTTTCAAGTTAATACACATTTTATACTTTTATAATTGGTTGTGGGCACATTGGTTCTGGCTGGAATCTCAATGAGTGAATGTTACAAGCCTGTATGGTAGGGAAAAAAGTGGAAAAAAATTTCCAAGACATAACAAAGAATATTAAGAAACCATGAAGAACGTTTTTAAGTGATCTGTGAAAGGGAAATATATTTCAATGTTTACCTATGCAACTGGATAAAAGTGCCTGGACAGAGCCCTGAGCGGCTTGTTCAGATCTCGCCATTGAGCATGCTTTGAGTAGGTCAGACTGGAGACCTCTTTGTGTACCTTAGTTTCTGAATTAGCCCTATGAACTTGGGTGCAAAGCTTTATTTTGGGGAAGGCATGTGAAGAACTATCATTTATCACTGGATTAAGATAACTATATTATTTATCTCTGTGTGAACTTTAAGGTGCTTAATTGAACTGCTTAATAAAAGCCGGGGAATAAGTGTTGTTAAAGGAACACGACGTCAAAAAACTTTCCTGCCCAATTTTACTTGCTTGTGACATGTCTGTAACAAAGAGAGATGATTTGCATTTGCATGCTATGGAAGCGTAAGGCATGAGGTCAAAGACAGAAACTTGCCTAGTCAGCTGTGAACAATAGGAATCTTCCTAGACCGTGGATTTTGGGAAAGTGATTGTGTGGTTGGTTGGGTTTTGGATTTTTGTTATTTTGATGGTTGTTTGGTGTGTTCTGGTTTGGGTTTTGTTTTGTTTTTATTGGTTGGTTTGTTTGTTTTTAAGCAAAAAAAAAAACCCAACCCAAACAAAAAACAAGACCTGTGTATTTGAAACCTGATCCACTTTGCTGATAGCAACAGGTTTTATTCCCACTGTTATTCCAGAACCAGTGAACAGGGAGCAAACTGTTCCCTCTTGTGTATCAACAATATCATGTTTACATTATGATATTTCACCAGGTAATTGCCTCTTGAATTTATCTGTGTCAGGAGAGTGACTGCGAAATAACTGAAGCTGTACAGATTGGTTGAGTTAATTGAAAATTAATATGAAGCCTTAATAGTGTTTTAATATTATGTTACCTACTGAATAATTTAAATAAAATTAAAGCATTATTAGATGCAAGGGTTTCTGCAAGTGGGTAATTAGGAAAACTACCTCTTGAGTTATGCTTTGACAGTAGGACCTGATGGTTGGTTGGTTACACAGCTTAGGGCACAGCAAAATCTGTGCAGGCTGTGGCATTGGAAGGAAACAACTTGATTCCCAAATTCTAGTGTGAGTTTTAAAAACATGAGTGTTAGATATGGAATAAACTGCTTTAGCCTAAATTAAGGATGTTTTTAAGATCTGCTGAACTTGCATTGTGGCACTTTGTGAAACTCTGAAGAGACAAAGATAAGTACTGTATGCTGTATTTTAATTGTATTTTAAAAATGAATCATGCTTTTAAAAGTTTGCTTAATATGCTTTAGCTTGCTTGTTAATACTTGTCTTTTGGGAACTGAAACTGAGAACTGAAACTCTTGTACTGTGGCAGCACTTTGCTTTTTTTGTTTTTTAATAATAGCACAGCGCTTCAGTGCTCATGTTTACGAGGCTGTTGATATATTATAAACTTCAGCTATGTAGCTAATGGATGGCTGTCTCCATGGAAAGGCTAAGAATTGGCACTTAATGTGTTTCCTCAGTCCAGACTAAACCACTACCACTTCAGAACTCGTCAGTGGTTATGTAACTTGTTATTTTTTTCTTGCTCTACTTTGCAGGACTAGGTGATACGTGTTGTATAGGTGTGTTTTCGTAAGCGGGACAGGAAATAGAACTCTTGCTAGCATCACTGCTTCATGTCCTCTAGCAAAAGATCTCTGTCAATCTTGGTTCTGAACAGGCATAAGGGATTTTGTTGCTCGGCCTGTGAATGTGTTGTGTGCAAAGATGACTTTTACTATTAACATGTAACTGATAAAAACTAAGATTGTTTGCCCTCAGTTTACATTGCTTAAACTGTTTTAGAATTTTTATGGTATAAAATGTTTGGGTCTTTTGGTAAGAACGTGACTGTATACTTAGTGCTTAATAAAAGCCTAACAATAATGTAATGATACAGCCTGCTCTAGGAATTACGGCATTTGCAACTTATTTCAAACTTTATCTTCGTATGCTTTCACCTCAGTGCAGGGTGTGCTGTTAGTGGTTGCAGCTTGTTAGTCCAGAGTTATTCAAGCTACTGTAAAACAAATTGGAAACTTTCTAGGCAAGCTCATTCTGTCATCTTCCCTTTAAAAGTTCATGTTTAATCTGAGCCCATTTGTATCTTTCCTGTAGTAGGCCCAAAGCATCCCTTAGTTGTGAAGAACTGACTGTGCCTCACCCATAGAAGAACTGTTCTTGGAGAGTGGATCATGCCACAGATGGGAAAATGCACTTCTTAGGAGCCCTGTTGAGGACAAACTAGAACATTGCTAATGAGCAACCAGTCTATTCTTAGTTAACCCAAAATCAGGGGTGACGGTCTTTAATTGGTCTTCTGTGGCAAGTTTTACCTTGCCAAGAAGAGGTTACCTTGTTCTGTATATCTAGTTCAAACGACTGAAAGTTCTTGTATTTTTTGTCTAAAATTCAAGATGACCTTAGTTGCAATTTGTACTGATTGGGTTACACTGTTCTGCATGTAATCTGGAAAATGCTCTGTTGGGCACTTCTAAGCAGGGATTATGTTCCTTCAGATACAAGTTTACTTTTGACAACAGATTTCAGACTTTCAAATGAGAATTTTAAAATTAAGTATGAATAGCTTCATAAAAAACCAAAACCAACTAAACAAAAAAATCCAACCAAACAAAAAAAAATGCAAGTGAAAAAACCAAATGTAGCTGCTCTTACTTTGGACTGATAGTCTTGAAGTAACTTGGTTTGTTGGAAAGTAAATGAACTGATTTTAACGTGTAACTTCTGAGCCTGCTGGCAGTGATTGTCCATTTACTGATTTGAAAACCATGGAAATCTATTGTTACAGATGCAAAGCAATTTTTATTCAGCTTTCATGTAAGTTGAATGTTTTAACTTACTGCAAAAGTCTTTTTGTAGTACAGGACTGTTACAGGGTAATCGTTGGAAAAAAAATAGTTTGCTTTTCTCTTTGGACATTGAAGTTAGAGTGACTGTACTATCCTCAGTGATATTGAAGTTGTTTGGAAAAAAAAGCATTGTTCAAATTTTTGCTATTGCAATCTAAGCCAGAGTTCTCCCAGGTCACCGAAAGAAGGAAGGTTAGCTCTGCTTAGAGAAATTCCTAGTGGCTCAGCACAGCTCAGATACATTTTAAGAAACAAGGTTGTCTCACTGTAACTTTGATTTTTGTAGGCGCATTCTTCACTCCAAAGGAGAACTGAGTGAAGATCGACACAAGCAATATGAGGAATTTGCAATGTCGTATCAGAAGCTGTTGGCAAATTCTCAATCTCTAGCTGATCTTTTGGATGAAAATATGCCTGACCTTCCCCAGGAGAAACCAACACCTGAGGGTAGGCCATCTTCTACAGGGAGTAAACAGGATGCTGGACTTTGCTTGGATGTGGTGGGAAGGCTTACTAAACCCTCTTACTGAGCTGTTCTTCCCATTGATTTCTTTAATTTAGGCTTTCCCCCTTAAGGATTTCAATGAATGAATAATACATGTGTTTTTCATTAGTTAAACCTAACATGGAACCATAATTACTGTATATGCCGTGCAGTTCCAGTAACATGTAAAACCTCCTTAGATTCATTTAAGGGAATAAAGGAAAATGTTTTAACCTAATCCTCTCAATTTAATATAATGCTTTTTAAAAAAAAAAATATTTCAAGAACTGCATATGGTAGAGGTTTTAACTTACCTGATACGTGTTGAAAGTATATTTTGATTCATGATGTTATGAGCAGGAATTATTGTTAAGCCAGGTAAGTCACCAGGTGGCTCTCTGACCTCCTGAGGGCAAATACAGCATTTAACTGGCAGAACTATTCACTGCCTTAATGAATCTCAAATAGGAGATTTAGAGCTGCTGTTGAAGTGATTCTAAGCTTTAAAAAGCCATATTTCTTGAATGACTCAATTTAAAATTATTTTTAAACTTTATTCTTAAAATACAAAGGGGTACAGTTTGTCATACTCAAAGTGATTACTTTTTATGCTAATGTGGTTTAAGTCTATTATAGCTTTCCTTCCTAACACTGCATAAAGTGCTGCTTGATTTTACTTGATTTGACTTTTGGTCTGCTACTGTCTGTTTTCAGTCAATGTCAAATTTACAATTTTAGGATAACATACTGATATATCCACTATTAAGATTGGGATGTTAAAAGCACTTTACAGTAGACATTGTGATATTTAAGTGAAAACAGTGGTAGTAATAAAGATATTAACATGTTTCTAAATGTATTTTTTTTTTAATCCTAAAGGTGCCTCTCTTTAGATTAGAAATTTGTAGAAATTTGTGTAAATAACTTTCTTATTGTTCCACTGTTTTTGCAGAACATGGACCTGGTATTGATATTTTCACCCCAGGAAAGCCTGGAGAATATGACCTGGAGGGGGGTATCTGGGAAGACGAAGATGCTAGAAACTTCTATGAGAATCTCATCGACTTAAAGGCTTTTGTGCCAGCAATTTTGTTTAAAGATAATGAAAAATGTTCCCAGAACAAGGATTCCAGCAAAGATGAATCGAGAGGTAGAATGCTTAAAAGAGTATTTTGTTAACATATCTTGTCCAACAGATACACAAATTTGATGGAAGTAGTAAGTCTCAATTTATAATGATCATGACAGCACACCACTTTGGGTGAATTTTTATGGAAGAAACTAATGGAGTAGGGATTATATCTGGATATGGTATTTAAGGAAGAAAAAAAAGTAACTGCATTTTAATATTGATAGAATTTTAAATTTTAAATGTTTGGAGACTAACTAATGTTACTGGGATAAAAATGACATCACTGTCACTGGCTCAAAGCATAACAGAGATGCACGTTTGGGTAAGGGCAGTGTTTTGGCATTGAGACATGCCGGCAAAGACACAGGCTGGATGGTTTTCTCATGCACGTAGTAGGTCTGTGTTGGAATTTCTGTAAGAGAATTTCAACTTTATAGCTTGTGGGCTCCTTTCTGGTTTCTAAATTCTGAAATTGCCCTGTGAGGATAATTAATTGTTGGAGCAGCTTGCCCAGGGAGACTGGAATCATCTTCAAGACAACTGGGAAAACTCCCTCGGAAGTCTGGTGTGAATATAGTGCTCATCCACTTTGAGCAGGGCGTTGAACTGGAGACCTCGCTAAGGTCCGTTCCAGACTAATTCTGTCTGTGATTCTAAACAGGTTGCCTGCTTTAGGTCTACTGTTTCCATATGATATGTGCACTGTTTAGAAGTTGTTTGAAGAATTTAAGTTTTTAATAAGTTTTTTGCCTTGAATTTATTTTTTTTTAATGAAGCATAGTCTGCAAGTGAGGCCTGAAGGAGGCCTGAAAGAATAGCAAAATGTTGTAGATAGTAATCTCTTGGAAAAATGTGTGATGCTGGACCAGTGTTGTCCAAGAAAAATATTAGCTGTTCCTTTCTGAATCTTCAACTAGAGATTCGTAGATCATTTGTTTTCAAGGAAAAATAGGACTTTTAGTTGACCTTCTACATAGCACATTATTTCTTCACTATCTTCCTACTCTTCTGCTTGTTGCTTTTTTAAATTTTTCTGTTTTCTTTTTCTAAGCCCAGCATTTCTGGTCTTGGATTGCTATATTTCCGAATATCTTGTTCCATTTGAATGTATCCAGGTCATCAATAAAGATGTACCAGGTGCAGTTCACGACAAACCAAACCACTAAAAATGGTTGGCAGTCCTTAACAGACGCCAACGTAGGTGAATGTTTGCTGTTTTCAGGCATATGGGTAAAGCTCTATGAAGGATCTCAAACCACTGAGACGTAACAGATGAGACAGTATAGTCTCAGGAAGTAGATATTCTTTGCCCCATTTCCTTTTAACACGACTAAGACAATAAAGAGATGTAGGTTTAGCACCGTGAGTCTTACAATGTTCTAATCGTGACTGTGTATTTAATAAATTATTATTTCTACTTAACTTTTTAAATAGATTCAAAAGATGCCAAAGATAATAAGGAAGCACCTGGGAGTGACGATTTGGAGTTGGAGCTGGAGAACCTCGATATTAATGATGATGCCCTGGAGTTAGACTGTGGAGATGAGGCAGAAGATCTTACAAAAAAGCTTCTTGATGAGCAAGGTAAAAAGAATTGGTTTTAGGAATTCTTTTGTTTCTTGATTGTTGTTTTTGTTTGTGTGGCTTTTGGTTTTGTTTTTGCTTTTTTCCTGAACCTGATGATTTTTAGTCAGTAGCTGCAGTGACTTCAGGGAAAACTACTTAATTATTTATGAAACTAGGAGCTGGAAATTGTTGGGACTGTGGTCAGCAATGCATTCATAACAAGAACATTCAGATGCAAGTGAAAAGTATTATATAGAGGTTTATGAAGTGTAAGTTACTGATGCCTTCATACAGCTTTTAAAAATAACCACATGTGAAGGCAGTTGTCTGAGAAGTGACTAGAAATAAGTCTGTAGACCTCAGTGCATAGATGGTTTTCTCATCAAATGTGCCTAGGGCACTAATAAAAAGTTTCTGTTCTTAACTCCTCTTGAAAGATAAGATTCAGCTCTGCCTTTCTTCTTATTAATTGTTACAGACTTTTCTTTTGATGTTACAGTTTTACCTAGCAGGATTTAGGAATTCTAACCTCTGATTTTGTGTAAAAGGCTGTAAATGGCACCAGTGAAATTCTAGAGGGGAAACAGCAGCAAAGTGTTTAAGAATTTTTCTTAGGAATTGTAAGGGGTTTAATTCATGGATGAGCAGGTGAGGTGGTTGCTTTGAGCCTAGTTTTTAACACACATCAGTTTTGCTGCTTTGGGTTTCCAAGGACCAGTGCAGACTGTTTCCTTTTGTTTCTGAAGCAGGAAACTTGTGTGTCCAGAATGTGGGGGGGGGGGAAACCCCAAACAAATCACATCTGGAGTCCAGTGCCTGGAGATTCTGTGGCTTAGAAGGGAAAATCTGACCTGATCTAGTGAATTTAATCATCCTCTTGCTTGAGACTGCATTGGGATTTTAAAGCTAAGAAGTTAGAGCCAAAACTTAAATCTATGAGGTTCATATCAAAGGAAAGAAGTTCAGGCCCTGGCAAAGACTGTGTTTGGTGTTTCAGGTGTGGAGTTACATAACCAAGCTGATGGCCGGATCTGTGGGTTTGGGTGTTGAGTAGTTTGAACAATTCCTGAGTGCCAGTCTCCCTTGGCTGCCAATAGGGATGGGTTAAGGCATATGGAGCTTTAAATTGGATAACTCTCATATGTAGCTGAAATTAGTTGAGCTGAAATTAACACTGAAGAGCTTGGCTCCACCTCTGTCTGTAAGGGGGGTACATGTAGACATTCTCTTGGCATCAAAATGGAAAAGAGCAGTTTGTTCTGGGTCAGTTATAGTCTGCTAGGAAGGCCAAATATACTTCATCAATGGACATCTAAAGGAGCATGGATATTTCCTTCTTGCCTTTCCTTAAAGGGATTCTTAACTTGAAGATTATTTCAAATATAAAGATAAAACTAAATAACATGAGAGTGAGACCCTGTGAAGTGAGGAAGGAATAACAAGAGATGAGATCAGAAATAGAAGCAGCAGTCTCTGTATAGTTCTAGCTCACTGGGGGGAAGTGCCAGATTGAGTATGTCCAGCAGCACAGATGGGATTGATGATCATGCTTCTGATTGTAAAAGGAAGGTGATGCATGTTTTGTCCTAATATAAAATATTAACCATTAATACCAGCTTCTGTTTTTAAACTGTTGACTGAGCATTAAACATACTCCCATCTGAAAGGTTAATCTAAAATGTGTTAGAATGGGATTTTATTTTTTAATCATTAAACAGCCAGCCCTTAAAAAGTTTTTTACTTTCTGCATCGTGAAGATAATTTGTTTCACGGTGTAGGCTTTTTCTTAGTGGAGAACTATTGCTTCATGATTTCCTTTGCTCATTAGTTCATATTTTTGTGAACTACGTAGAAACTCAGTGTCTTTGCGGATTCTGTAACTTTGTCGAATTGCTTTGATACTGATAAGTAGCTTCATAAATTAATGGGAAATTAAAATAGATATGATCACCAAATCCTTGTTCTGCTAGAAAACTAGGCTATAAGTTAGCAGCTTGTGTTACTTTACTTGAAACATGTAAGGAAACACAATCACTTTTTTTTTGGTGTCTGTGTGGAATTCTAAACACCCTTGGTAGCACCAAATATACAGAATTAACAAAATTCTGAATTTATATGTTGCTTCAAGTTCTGTGATCTATTTCCATCTAGTGAATGAGTAGATTTTATTTTTTTCAGCCTTCCTTTCAAGTAAAATTCACTTAGGGTTGAATTTAGGAAAACTGTGTGTCCTTCAGCTGCTGCGAGATACAGCTTGGACTTTTTTTTCATATGTATTGAATATTTTGTGCATGTGTACTTGAGGTAAGTTAGTAGTAGTGTTCTGTGCAAAGCCAGCAAAGAATGAAACCACTGTATTATGACACTGTTAGAAATATTAACCTGAGTATTCCCAGGTTGAGATGGGCCTTCAGTGTAGAAAGGGTGGATGCATGAGGTATATCAGGGTATTAGATCACAGAATCGTACAATAGTTTGAGTTGGAAGGGACCTTTAAAGCCCATCTAGTCCACACCACCACCCCTCCTCCATGAGCAGGGCCATCAACTAGATCAGACTGCCCTGTCCAGCCTGATGTAAGGTCCAAGATAAAGAAAAGTGGCTTTAGCTATTGTGATAGTCCAGGGTGTGGATTGCATTGGCAGAGGGAATAAGTAAATTATAGAGGGGAAAATAGGATAAATAGGGTAGACAGTCCCGTCAGACAATGGGTGCTGCATATCTTTTGTTACTTCTGCATCTCCTTCTGTCACTTCTCTTCAGCCTTTTCTCCCCTGTCCAAATATGTGGGAGACAGGACTGCCTTCCAAAGTGTATTTTTTAAAGCAGGTCTGTGGTGGTGTAGCATCCTTCCCAGCACTGCAGTGCCTGTTTCTACACTTTTTTTTTTCCCAAAGGTTGGAGTCCATAGGCACCTAAGTTTAAGATATGCCATGTAAAAGCAAAGCTGATGCAGTTAGTTGAAGAGGTTTGTTTAGCAGGAATTCAGCTAATTTATTTTGTTTCTCTATTGTGTTAACTTTGAGTGAATCTTAATTTTCTTATTTTCAATATGCTCAGGGAAGAGAGAGAGAGCAGATAGCACCGGAGCTGACAATAGTGGCGGAAAACATGCTGGAAGAAGTGAGTTTTGAGGTTGTTTTTAAAAGAGAAGATAAAATGTTAAAAATTAAGCTGTGTGAATGAAGACAAAGATGTTAAGTAAAGAGTGGCCAGGGTGGAAGCCATCAAGGGTTACTGGGAGCAGGAGTCTGATGGTAATACATATCCAGCACCAGGTTTTGTAACAGTCAGCAGCGGAGATGTTGTGTAGAAATGAGTAGTAAGTCAACCCTGTTAATTTTGCTACACTGTTTAGAGAGCTAGCAAAATTCCTCTCGGAAGAGCAGGAATTTTAAAAAGATCTAAAAATATTCATTAAGAAATCTGTTTTGGACTTGGGAGACGAGATTCTGAACGCATTTTCTCAGTGAGGGCTTGATTCAGTGAGATGTTTTAATGTAATGCTTATGCCAAAGTGTTGTGCAGCGAGGGGATCCGGGCAACAATCTGCTCATGGTATTGGTTCATACCATCTGAATGTAAGGGCTCCTGCGTGACCAAATTCATTACAGAAACTCATCTCACAGAGGAACAGCTACTAGCATTCTAAAAGCACTTCTGTTGTATAAAATAGACTGAAGCTTTCAGGCAGCGTGGAGTTTCTAGGAGAGAGCCCTCTTTAAAATTATAGCTCTGTAAAAATTAAAAAAAGATGCTGACAGTAAGGGTGCCAGGGATTTCTCGGAAAGTATGTGTGTAGGGAAAGGGGAAAAGCAAATAACTATTGTTGCTGAAGTAGAAGACTGTTTTGGCACCAGTTGTTGCAGGAGAATGACTTCAGTAAGTCTTTAGCATCTTCTGATGCTTTCGCAGTTCTGCTCCCTGAAGACTGCTGTGTGCCTTGCTGGTTAAAATACAAAGGTGTTTTAAAAGAAAGTATTTTTTTTCTTTCAGTCTCTACAATGATCATACTGCATGATTTGATCTGCACCCACTCTAAGAATTATTATTATTATACATTACTACTTGTAGTAAATTTTTAAAAAGAGGTAATGCAGTTTTAAAATGTGGTGATGGTGAGACTGGAACACTCAAGAGGATCAAAGTAAAAGCATGAAGTGAACTAATTTTTTGCATGAATTGTATACTTAAAATTATTGTTTGTCTTAAAGAAGGAATCCCTGACCATTTCATTCCCTGCCACTGAAAGAGTCTTAATTTTCTGTCTTAAGTCCAAAACCTCCTTCACCTACTACAAAAAAGGCTTTCCACTTTGGACAGAACCACATACTGTGATGTCAAAGAAATACCTAGAGATACAGCATGAGAATATTCGTAGCCCTCCACTGAAGAGGAGCACCAGTGAAGGCAGAGCTATATTTGGGAACTATTGAAATTGAATGGGGTAGCAGGGCCTGTTGAAAGATTGTCTTGAAAAGTCACTCAATTGTCCGAGACTTTTTTTTTATATACTTTATTTCAAGATCACTGGGTCATTTTGAATAGATGATGGAGATGAGACAACTAATTGCTGTATGGGGAAAAAGGGGAAGATAAAAGAACATTAGAAGGAGATAGGAAGGTGTGGCTGTAAATACTGAAATGGAAAAAGGCCTTAAAGCAAGATCAGTAAAAATTGTTTAGTTTGAGCTATTGCATGCATTGTAGTGAACTCTGAGTATATGGGTGATGAGAGAGTCAGGTTCTATTAAGCATTTAAAACTTCACGGTTCTCTTGTGTGTGAGCATCTGGAACATCTTTTTCAATGTGCCATTCTCCTTTGTTCTTCTGACTCGTAGTTGTCTGTTCAAGAGAGGAGATGTCATCTACTTCAATCTCTAGCACCTTCAAGACTGGCTTGCTGGTAGTGTTTCTTGGGGCACTTATTAGCATTTCTCTACCACATCTCAACCCATGCCCCTAGAAGTTTCCAAAAACTAAGGAAAAAAGTCTTACAATGTAGCATCATTGTTATTTCTTTGTCTTTCAGTAACTCGAAAAAGGAGCATAGAATCATTTTGGTCAGAAGAGAACTTGTAAGATCATCAAGTCTGCCCATTAAGCCGGCACTGCCGAGTCCACCACTAAACCATGTCCCTCAGCACCAAAAGTACATGCCTTTTAAATAAGATGGTGACCCCACCACTTCCCTGGGCAGCCTGTTCCAGGGTCTGACAACCATTTTTGGTGAAGAGATTTTTCACTATAGCCAAGCTAAGCCTCTCCTGGCAGAACCTGGGACAGTTTCTTTCCATGCTGATTTATCTTACCATGTAGCCTGTAAAGACATAATGGCTTTACCAGGTGTTGGGTATATTGTAGTTTACTTTGGATTTCCACCCACTACCACATTCTCCTCTTCGAAGTCTGTCTGTCTCTGTTTTCCTTTCAAATACCTCCCCAGTATTCCTGTTACAGCTTAACATCCTCAAACTGAAAGACAAGCTTCCTCATGTTCCTTTTTCAGAAGGCAGATACTTTTGTGTTATTTTGGCCAAAGAAGGGTTCTTTCCAAGTGTTGGTGTTAGGAAAATCTGGAAATTTTTTGATGCAAACCTCAAGTTTTGCAATTAGAAGGCAGTAGTGTTCTTGTCACTTTCTGGTTAGATTCTCTGGTTTCTGTACAGCTGAAGACCCTAATTTGGCCTCTAGCTCTTACAGCCTCAAATGAAAGATGTCAAGAACATAGAGGATGAAATGGCCTTGATGGATATTTTGATCAGTGATTTTATTTCTTCTGCAGGGAAAACATACACAGAGTAGAATCTGCAATTGCACTGAAGCATTTGGGTTTTTTTCCCTATCTTTTTCCTCATGTTTGGGTTTTCTTGTGGTCCTCCTTTCTATCACCTCAAGAAATTACCAGAGTTTTCTAGGAATATGTTTTTGTTGCTGCTCCTGACAGTGTAAATTAGGAGGTAGAGAATTTCACAAATAGGAAGACAGATTTTAAGGGTGATAGTTTTGACTTTTGTTGGCCTAGACAATGAATTTTTTTTTTTTGCCTTAAAAAATGAAATTTTGTATTCATCTTTATATCATATGCTTTTGAATCTGTGGATGAATATTTAACCACTAAACTTTACAAATGTACTGTGTTTGGTAATGTGATCATAAATAGTTAAATTCATAGCTAAAGATGTGTGCTGCCGTTTATTTCCCTCTGCTAGAACAAGAGGATGAAGAAGCCAGTACTGGATCTCATTTAAAACTTATAGTAGATGCTTTTCTTCAGCAACTTCCCAATTGTGTCAACAGAGACCTCATAGACAAGGTATAGTCATAATTTTCATTTTTTTTCTACTCTTTAAAATCTATGATGCTACATCAGATAGATCAGAAATTTTTATTTTTAGTCTGGAGGAAATACTTTCCTTTTCTTACTTAGGCAGCTACTGCCCAAATACCATGTGATACTGGTTTCATCAGTCTGTTTTCTTGTGTTAGTTTGTTTTAGAAGTAGACTTGGTTTTTTCATTTTTTCCTTCCCTCACTCCCTGAAAAATTACTTCCTGTCTGTCTAAAGCTGCTTTCTTCTTTGTGTGGATCTGAAGAATCAGTCCCCATTCCTGTAACTGGATGTGTTTCCTCTGTTAGTTCTAGATAAAAATGAAGATTATTCTTGACAGTTGTTTTTTAAAGCAGCTACCTGTAACAGGAATGGCTCTTTATAAAAGATGCTTTTCAAAAGCATCTTTTATATTGCTTTACATAAAAATCCCCTGCATTAAAGGTGAAGTATTATATTAACATTTCTCTTCATAGGCAGCAATGGATTTTTGCATGAATATGAATACAAAAGCCAACAGAAGAAAACTAGTACGAGCACTTTTCATAGTTCCTAGACAAAGGTAAGAACTGAAGGGGAACAAGCTGGATCCACCCTTTGGTTATTTAACATATGTATAAATTTTTAAACTGTTTCAGTTACTGAAAACCTGTGGCTATTCCAAGTTGCATTTGTTTATTCCTGATGTATGCTGCTGAAGTGATTTATGCTACAGCACCAAAGACATGCCTAGGGTTGATGCTCGAGCACTTCACAGTACTTTGCCATAGTGTGCTTTTTTAATTAATTAGTTACTCTTTTCTGGTACTTGTGTGTTTAGTGGATCTTTTCTTGACTTTTTTTAACCATGAAAACAGCAAAACCTGCCTTCTGTCCAAAAAGGAGGATAGATTTCATTCAGGAAAATTGTGTTTTGTTTTGTTTTTTCTATAAGAACTTGTGAACAGTGAGAGCACAATGTTGTTTCAGAAGGAGGATTTCTTGTGATACGTTAATTCTGAAATAGTGCACAGCCATAGGAACAGAGCTGGTTCTAGGCCAGCCAGTTTAGAGAAACCCTGTATGAGTTTTGAGTTTCTGTGCATGTAGAGCAGTCCATGTAGAGTTTTGCTATTTCTCCTTGTCTCTCTTCGTGTAAGTGAGGTCCCTGCACTTACAGAAGAGCCTTGCTAGCAAGAATGATTGCAAATACTAAAATAAAAATGTTCAATTCCTTGGGAGCATTATATATATATATATATCTGGTAAACATGTACCTTAAATAGGTGTAATTAGGAAGGATTCACTTCTCCACCTTTCCCTGTTTCTCCTAAAAGGCTGTTTTCATGCTGCTTTTAGTTGCAAATGTTTCATTGTCACCTTGGGTTTCCTGCTAGAGTTCACGCCACTTTGATTCCATTCCCTTTTAATGCTGGGGGGGGAACATTGAGTGTCTGTTTTGTCTCCAGGCTTGTGTAGACTACTGCCTTGAATAAACAGACTTTGGTGTTTTGCTTTCCTTAGATTTAATTATTTCTTGCCCTGTGTTTCCAACCTTAATCTGGCCTGTTTCCACATCCCATCTGTAATGAGCTGTACTAATAACCTTAGCTGGCTGCGTGCATTAACCTGTCTTTACGTTGATACTAGTTTTTGCAATTAGATGTATAGAATCTTTCATTTTCTCATGTGTTCTTTTCTCTAAAAATTATGGTTTTGACACATCAGCCTTTGGAGATTTTGACAGAGGCCTGATTGTGCCTGAAATACAAATTGCTGACAGAGGAGGTAGGCAGTTTAGTATCTTCTGTGTTAGATGTAAGAAGGTGTTCTTCAGCCCAAATCTATGATGTAGAAGTAACATTTCTGTTTATCAGCCTGATGGTAACCGTGAAATGTATCAAAACACAATTTAAGAACTTCTTTTCATCTACAGCAGTGTAAATGTGTAGGATGACTTAGGCTTTTGTCTTCAACTCTACCATACCAGAGAATTTTCTGGGCTTGTAAAGCAGAAGTGGCTTGTGGGCTGGTCTGTGAACATACAGTAGTATTTGTACCACTGCCCTGTATTTCTTCCTGGTGCCGATGATTTGAGATTGCTCAAACTGAGCATTAACTCTTGGAACTCTCAGAAGATGCGGGATTTTCTTTGCATAATCCACTAAACGTGCTAGATGATAATGTCCTGAAGGAACTTCCTGACATTGTGCACAGCAAGAGAGGTGCTTTCGAACAAGAAAAACATCATGGCTTGTAAATTCAGTAGTGTAGTTCCATAGGTACCGTGAAAGCAAAAGTTAAATTCATAGTGTACTGTAGTGTTAAAAAGTAAGATGTCTCTTACCAGGCTGTGCTAGGAACATGGTAAATTGCTAGAAACATACATTGTCTTCACACTGTCACTGATTTGTTGTCTTCCCAATGGTAGTTTCATTATCTCACAAATCTGTTTTAAAACCAATAATAATAATTTTTAAAAGATTATTTTTTGTGTAGGACCCCAATAGACTGGTGTATATGGTGTGGTTGGCTCAAGGAGTTGCTTTCTTCCTAACAGTTCAGTTCTCTAATAGCTGGAACTAATGCTGAAGCAAATGGCTCAGCTGAATTCTCACTTGTTCTTTAATTTAAATATTCTTAATAGTAAGAAAAATTAATATCCATGTACAGTTCTTTTTTAACACCTTTATCTGCTCTCTGCTCTGAGACCTGCTGGACTAATGAATACTCCAGCTTCCAACTGTAAGACCTGAAGTTCAGTTGTCTGTATGTATCTGGTTTTTTGCCTGCATTAATGACACCTATCTCTAGGCTGCAAAGGAGGAGAAACTGGATGTTGACTGAGCTGCTCATTCTGAACCACAACCAGTTGCAATGACAATACCACCTGAATTTTCAATAGATGCAGATGATTTTAAAGGCCAGTCTATCATAATATTTAAGTTAGCTCTCTTACTGCAGCTGGTGAAAGAGTTGTTCTGCATTTTGTCTTGAAAATCAACCTTTATAATCCTTGCAGAAAAAGTTCAGGTGTGTTTATGTCACAGGGTACTAAGGGCTGATAAAAAATGCTACAAATTGATTTAGTAAATTATACGACACACTGCTTTAAAACTTTGTATACTATGCATTAATAGTGGTTTTGCTTCGTGTGTCTCTTCACTGCACCACAATGATACATCTTTACCTTGTGTTACTGTTGCATACTACTTTTCACTAACTCCAGGAGTTTCTGCAGTATCTCTCCAAGATAAAGTAGGAGAATAAAGCTTGTTTTAGTTATGTTCTTGGGGGTTATTTTGCTGTTGTGGTGTTTGGGTTTTTTTTTGTGGTTTGGGTTTTATATTTTTTGTTGTGAAAGGTTCAGAGGGCTGGTGCCCTTGTAGGGTGTAGATAAAGCAACGTATTTTCCAAAATCATTTAGTCTCCAAGTGTTTCAGATAATGCTGTCTACATCTAGCTATTATGTTGGCAGCCATAATAAGATATTTCAGTAACAGACTAAGTTCTGTTTCCTCTCTTGAGAGACCAGTTTTAGGAAATGTGCAGGCATAACAGTTTGACCAAGAAATACAAAACTGGTTTCATGTTTGAGGAGCAATGCAGATGCTGTAAAGTCTTGTTGCCAGGGAGCTTTCTTGCTCCCACTAGGGTTGGATAGATTGAAACAAATGCAGGATTCTTCAAGATAGAAACCATAATTTGACAAAAAAAGGATGTTTTTTTCCTCAAAGAACTGTAGATTAGTGTTAGAATGCAACATCATTGCACTGCTCTGTTGAATACTTATGAATGGATCTCATTTACATTTTCAGCTGCGATTTGAACCTGCAACCCAACAGAACAGAAAGCCTTTTGAAAAGATTTTTTCAATGCTAGTATACAAGCAGCTTTCAGATGTGCATTGGAGGATTGATTTAAAACTAAATATTAGCCTTTTAATTGAGGACTTTACAGATTGCACTAAGGTGACAGTGCAGTGATTTAACCTATGCTGCTTGCAGCTTTAGGACATTTATGTGTGATTTTTTGCTATCTAACTGAATTTTATCCCTGTACAGATCCACATAAATATTTAACTGCACACTGCAATTTTGAGGGTTGTTTTTTTTCTTTTTTTTTTTCCCCAACTTCAATATGAGAAATTTTAAATATCTTTTTAGGCCTGATATTCCAACCTATGCTAGACAAATGGTAACCAGTAAATAGGGGTGGTTGTGGTCTCACCCCCCACCCCCCAACCCCATTCCCATCTCTGGTGATCAATGAAGTTGCAGGCTCACTGAGCAAGGGATCTGATGTTCATGATACATTTTTAGCATTATCGTTGCCTGTTCTTAATTCAGAAGTTATCTGCTTCTTGAGTGTTAAATACTTCTGAGCATTTAAGCTCAAAAAAGTTGTAAACCTCCTGTATATCTACCTTCTTTGGGCACTTTATCCTGAGAGTTCTCATCAGCAAGGTCCTTTTTGTTTCCTTTGGGTTTTGGGTGTGTGTGTGTGTGTGTTTGTTTTTCTTAAAAGCCACCACAAACAACAAACCCCACAAAAACAAACAAAACCCAAACAAACAAAAAACCCCAAAACAGAGTAGTCTTAATGCAGGTACCAGTAGATGGTGCTGCTGATACTGCAGTCTCTCCCCTTCTGAACATGAATTTTTGTCTCCCCTGTGAGAGAGGGAACAGATTCAATCTCCGATTGCCAATTTCACAGTAATTGGCCCAAGGCTTTTCCTTATTATATTTCACCTGTTTAGAAGTAGTCTTAGTATTCTTACCCATGAAGAAACCTTCTGTGTTCTGTGAGAGAATAACAACAATGTATTCTAAGACTTTAATTTTACCCCAGGTATGTTCAGTTTACAGAGGTGAAATTATTAGCTCTCAGCAGGCAAGTACTTGTTCAGAACAGAATAAAACTTTCTGCTGTTTGTCTTAAAAGGGATGCCATACAGAAATACCCTCAATTCAGCCAATAGTTCGTTCTTAGTTTAGCTTTTGTAGGTATGTGAGAAGTAATGAGACTTTCACTTCTCCTCTGAGAGTTAATGGCTAAATGCTTAATAACATCATAGTAATTTGCTATGGTTAGTCATCCTTGACTGTCTGTTCCAACAAGCCTGAAAAATGTAAATACTGCTTCAGTTATTGATTAACAAGAGAGAATAAAAACTGTTAAATAGGTAACTGAGATACCTGCAATGTTTCACCAGGACTTTTATGAGTTATCAGGAGGCTGCTTAGCTGTGTCTCTTTCAGGTAGTATGTTCTTATGCTTCTAATAATCCACAGTTTCAGTACATAATTATTCCTCTTTCCGTGACTGGATATTAAATATCTTGGAAGTGTGCTCCAGTGACATAGCAGTAGGAAGGAGAGGATAGACAGTCATGTCTGCTTTGTTTTGGGGTTTTTGTCTTGATGCTCTTCCATGTTTACTTTGTGCCAGGGCAAGCTTTGTGTATTGACTATTGCTTTCAGATTTTTTTCATTAGCATGTTTTGGTTCTGTTTGGTTGGGGTTTTTTTTGGTTGTTTGGGGTTTTTTGGTTTTTCCCTAGCAGTAGGAAAACCTTAATCATTCATAAAGTGTAAACTCAAGATCCAGTTTTCCCTTACAGGCAATTTCTCACTCAAAGCAGGCAAATTTAAGATGTTTCTCTCCACTTAAACTAGTAGGCGTTTTCTAGAGTTCATCTGTTTACAGCATTAACTTACATTCTGAAAATATCAAAAAATACTTTCTTCAGCTTGTTAAATGATATTATGAGGCCTCAGTGTGCAGTTGTTTTCCCTGCATTTAAAAGTGATACACGGGCATTTATGCAAAGCAGCTGTGTTACATTTTGTCCTGTTACACCATACCACAAACAGGGCTTAAGGGCATTTATCCTGTTCTTACAACTAGATAGTCTTTGATGGAAAGAAACAAAGTAAAAACTAAAGAAAACACAATTGCCCTCCAAAATTCCCTAAGGGAAACATGTGATACAATGAAATGGGTATGAAAGCATGTAATGAAGGAAAGAGAAAAGAAAATAAGGAAAGTTCTGTAGAAAAATTCAAACCATTACCATTTGTGGGAGTATTAGCTGAGTTTTGGGGAAGCGGATTGCCACATCACAAGGACTGAGCTTTGTAAAATGGGGTAACTACTACATTGACTGAGAAATTCACTGCCTTTAAGATGTTCTTTCTTCTCTTGGTTTTGTCTGCTGCTACTCAAAAACAAAACAAAATCCAAAAAACCAAAGCCAAATAAAAAAAAAAACCACAAGAAACAAAGAAAAACCAAAACCCAACAATAAATTGCAATAACAAGTAGATGTCTGTAAGAATTTTTCATTTTTTGTATTGAGAGGGATCTGAATTTTGTTTGTATCTGATAATTGCTTAAAGGTTGAATTCTGTAGTTTGGCACTTCACCTAAAGCAGTACTTTTGAAAGGAAGTTAACTGTGAAGGGTTCCAGTAGGCTGTGGTAATATACCTTCTTGTATTGTTATTTTTAAATGATAGTACAGACTAAAGAGTGAGCCTGTAGAATTGCATGTACATAGTTGTGTCAGTATATGTGCATTCATTCCTCTCACAAGTAAAATGGTACTTGGAGTTGTAGACACAAATACACTTTTCTTGTCTATAAACGATTTGTCTATTTTATCATCTGTTTGCAGATTGGATTTGCTACCATTTTATGCAAGACTGGTTGCCACGCTGCATCCCTGTATGTCTGATGTAGCAGAGGATCTTTGTTCCATGCTGAAAGGGGATTTCAGATTTCATGTAGGTTTTGTTGATTTAGTTTTCTGCATTCAAATTAACCCATCTGATAATAGTAATCTTCTGGGGAATAAAATAATGCTTGCTTATGTGTAGATGCCAGTTCTTAAATTCTGAAGATACTTTTCTGTCATCTGAGTGGATTCATCCTTTTTAAACGTACAGATGCGGTAGTTTAGAATTTTTTTATGACTTAGCATTATACGTTATAGACGTCCGTATGTGTATATTAAACTGACCACTACAACTGTTACAACTGAAGTTGCAAAACGAGGAACTGTTCTCCATCTGTGCTGTTTTCTGTAAATTAATAACTTGCATTTAAAATGAGAACTGACCTATTCAGAGAATACCTTCCCCACTACAAGGTTTCTGGTGCAATATAGTGGTTACTATTCTAATGTTATACTTAATTCCTTTTTTTTTTTTTTTTTTTACAGTTTTCATCAGCCCAAATATTCTATTCCTCACAAATGTATTTTTTCTGTGTTGTTTCTTTCACTAGTTATAAAGTTTTGTAATTAAGTTGGTTATGGTGCACAGCGATTCATTCTGAATATTCTGAGTTTTATCGCACAGTTTAATTATTGTTTTTCCCTGATATTGACATTAAAAATGTGTACGAATTACTCAGACTAAGTCTTAACTATCTGAAGTTAACTGTTCTGAGGAAAAGCTGTTTCTGTTGGGGAGAAATACAACTTTGTGTTTTGCAGTTTATGTTTAGACATACATTTTTACTGTGTTAATAAAATTATGCTGGCTATCAGTAATTTTAAAATAAAAGGGGAAAAAAAAAATCTTCACTTTATTAGACCTGACTTGAAAAACCTGTCAGTGTTTAATATTTCCTTGGGGACTATACGAGTGACCATACAGAGAGTACTTACCAGTTGTAAACATACAGAATCTAGAATATTTAATCACTATTTCACTGTGGCAAAGGTGGGGTGGCCAGGTTGGTGTGTGTCTATAACTGTAGGTATGTTGGAGGATGGTTTTTTGGGGGGGGATGGGGAAAGAAATTCAAAAACATCTGAAGAAAATATTGTAGAGAGAGTTTTAGGAAACCCAGTGGTAGGTAAAGGTAGAACATAAGAAACCAAACAGATCTCAAACTCCTGAATTCCCAAGCTTATTACAGACACTTGGGTCAAAGTAATTTGTAAGATAGAGGTATTTCTGAGGGCCTAAAATCAAGTGCTTTTCTTTTTTTTTTTACTATTTTTTTTAGGTAAGAAAAAAGGACCAGATCAATATTGAAACAAAGAATAAAACTGTGAGATTTATTGGTGAGCTTACCAAGTTTAAGATGTTCTCCAAAAATGATACTCTCCACTGCTTAAAGGTTAGTCCTGTACCACTGTAGGTGCTGATAATGTATCCCCATCCTGTTCCCCTTCGTACATCTATTGCTGATGTTAC